>ML385190.1:0-13615 GCA_005239525.1 Nicotiana knightiana | reverse complement strand
TGGGCAGCACCAGTCACTGAGAATGGAAACAACAACAGTTTTATTGCCTCCTGAGTGACGTTAGGCTGCCGCTGTGTTTTGCAGATTAACAGGAAGTTTTTCAAGTGTTGTTGGGGGTCTTCAATGTATGACCCTGGGAATAGCCCTTTGTTCTGTAATAAGTGCAGCATATTATTTGTTATCTGAAAGGACTCGGCCTGTATCTGCGGAACAGTATCGCTGTGACCAAATTCTCAGTTGTAGGTTGTGCCCAGTCATATAGGGGAGCCTCTGCCCCTATTTGAGCGATTGGGTCTACCACGTCATCCCCATGATTGTTCTGGTTGTGTGCATCTTCCATGTCTGTTTCAATTTGTTCAATTTGTGGTTGATGTTTGCTTTTCCGGTTGGTCCGGTTTATGGCCTTGAAAACTTTCTCGGGGTCTGATAAGGGTTCAACTACTTCACCAGTCCTTGATGAGTTTCTAGGCATGCACCTGCAACACGTTAGAAAACGTTAAACTTTCAATGTGAAAAACGAAAATTTGAAGAAAATTGACTATATTTCAGAATTTTGTATTTCTTCCAACTCAATTGNTTGCAAATATAATCCGGGGTATTATGCCCAGAGTCGATCCCACAGGGAATTTACGTATCAATCAAGTCTTTAGAATACACAACTTTTACTCAATCAATTCTCTCAAGACTTTTTAGTATATATTGGTGATGTTTTACTAATTCTTCTGACAATAATAATAACTAACAATTACTAACAATGTGCTGTAAACAATTATGATAAAGGTCTAAGATTATGGTTTCCCCCGTTGGTGAACTTACTTCTCTGATACTTATTATAGTTCGATTAGTTGTCTCTATCAATCATGAACACTCTATCTACCATAAATCTCTCTCAAGTAATCATGATAATTTACTAGACGCACTCTCTCAAGTTACGCTAGCTAGATTGCATTACAGTTCACTTTAGATTGCACCCGAGGTATCGTTATCTCTAATCCAACCTCTAAACCCTCGGTTATGACTTTCGTCTATACTTTGGGAGTGATGTTGTTCAAACAACTACCTAAATATGCACTCTCTATCAAGTATATACAATAAATAGGAACAGCTAATTGAGGGAACTTCAATCAACTACAACAAGAACGTAGTTGAACAAATAGAGATTAATCAACCAATCAAAACTATATTAATATCACAATAAGTTTATCCCCCAACGAGTTCTACCAAAATCCTAGATTAAGAAACTTAGGTACTCATATTCATAAGAATCAATTCTAAAATAACTTGCATAATTGAACTACAAAATAATGAATAAAGGCTATGAAAATCCATGTTTGCTTCACTGAGTAGTAATCCACAAGTTTTTCTTCACTTCAATGGCTTCCTTCTCTTCGAATCCCCCTTCAAGTTGTGTTTTGGGGTCGATTTATATGTTTAGTACAAACCCTAAACGTGTAGGGGACTTCTATTCCAACCGGGAAACACTTAAACTCTTCAAAAACTCGAATTTAGCCGGAACAGGGGCCTGGCGTTTGGGCCCTGGCGCTTAGCTAACGCCAGGCTAAGGCAGGCGTTTCAGCTCTAACGCCTGGCTAACGCCAGGCAGGGTCAGGCATTTGGGCTCTGGCGCCCGGCTATAGCCCGGTGCACTCCTCATTGCCTCTTGAGCGTATTTTCAATGTATTTGCATCCATTTAGCTCGGTTTCCATCTCCAATTTACCTACACATGAAATAGACTCCATTATGCACATAAAAAATGTATTTTTATCATTAACGCACATAAAACGTAAGGTATATAACATGTTAAACTATGAATTCTAGCCTCACATCAGAGACCCACTAGTATCCAGAATCTACCCCCCCCTCCTCGCGCGAAGAATCTGCTAGCACATGTCTAAGAAGTCATGAGCATCCTCTCACTCAGCCCCACTGAATGTTGGAGGCTTGAGCCTCCCAAACCTCTCTAGTCTCTTCAGCTCCTCATCACTCATAATGGGACTCATATGGTCCTGAGAAACCGCAACCGGCTGGGCTGGTAGTACCCCTAGTGTCTAAATTCCCTGCATCACCTGCTCTGGAGTACGGGCGTCGGAAGTCTGAGCACCTCCCCCGACCCGAGAAGTAGCTGGTGCGACAGGAACTGAAATCGCCTGAGCAAGGCTAGTGCAAACACTAAATATCTGGGCCAAAGCCTCCTGAAGTCCTGGAATCACAATGGGTTGGTGCCTGAGCTGGTCCCACCGGCTCAACCATGTCTAGAATCTGCTCCTGAGCTTGAGCAACTGGTGGATTTGCAGGTGCTGCTCTAGCTATTGTATGAGGGGCACCTCGGCCTCTGTCGCAGTCCCGGCTTCTCATGGCCCTAGCTGGTGGTACTGGTGGCCGTCTGCCCCATTCAGTAGCACGTGTCCTCACCATCTGTGATAGAATAGAATAATCGAAGTTTAGTTTCCGGAATCAACAAATTCGCACGACAAGAATACAAGAAACTGAAGTTTTCCTAATGGTTCGGCAGCCTCTTGAAGATAAGTACATATGTCTCAGTAACGATCCGCAAGACTCTACTAAACCTGCTCATAACTTGTGAGACCTATGTAACCTAGGCTCTGATACCAACTTGTCATATCCCAAATCTCACATGTCGTGATGGCGCCTATCAAAAAATTAGGCAAGCCGACAATCACAATAAACAACGCGTCTTTAAGTTTGGAAACATAATAAAATAAGCTTAATAGTAAAATCTCATAAATACAGATACGAACATACCACAACTCAATACAATATTCTCCCAAAATCTAGGTGTCACTGAGTACATGAGCATCTAAATGACAACATAGTCTGACTGCTAAAAACACTGTCTAGAAAGATAGAACAGTACAAATAAATGAAAAGAAGGAGAGTCGAGGTCTGCGGACGCCAAGTAAGCTACCTTGATAGTCTCCAACAAATAAAGCTCCAAAAGCTAGCAGCCACTATACCCGGAAGTACCTGGATCTGCACGACGTGCATAGTCTAGTATGAGTACAACCGAATCAATATACACAATAAGTAACAAGACTAACCTTGGGAAAAAAGCATTAACAAGCTCAACAGGTACAGTCCAAATACAGAATTAACAGTACTAAAATGTAGACATGCTTTCAAGTTAACAATTTAAGCTTAAAACAGATAAAGTATGCTAAATGTTGACTGAAATGAGGAATGATACATCTCTATATTTACATGTCAATTATGCATGCCAATTGTAATGCAACGCGGTGATAAAATCATATGCCTACTCTCGGAGTATCAATTCACTCTAGGGGTGGGCATCGATCGGTTCGGTCGGTTAGTATAAAAGTACGATTCGATTTATTGATTTTCGATTTTGTAATATTAATAACCAAACCAAAGTATTTACGGTTCGGTACGATTTTTTCAAAGTTTGGTTCAATTATTTTCGATTTAGTTTTTTTATTATTAACGGTGCAAGATTTTGATGTGTTGATCCATAATAGCTCTGGAAGTGAATTCCTTTGGAAGAATGTGTCGAATCAGTTCCTCCTATGCCAGTTTACTTGAGGAAATGTGTCATTTTAGTCCATTGGTGCCTGGCGGTCTTCAGGGAAAATAGCTGAGAACAGATGTTCTTTTATACATTTCCTCAAGATTTTTATGTGCTAAGACTCATGACTCATGTCCTTCAGTTTCTATAACCTACATAATAGATTTATACGTTTGCCCACTCACAAGTTTCATCACTCAATCATGCCATGTTATAATTCCTGCACAATTACGGTAATTGTCAAACATAACAAAATCGACTCTAATTACTGCCTGCACATCCATATCAGATTTGAATTACCTGCTATCTCTCACTGCAAATGAGAAAATACCGTAACTTTTTTTTTTAAAATGTCAAACATAACAAAATCGACCTATAACTACTGATATTGCCCCATTGTAAAGAAGCAGGCAGCAGCTATTCTAACGCCTCCACACTCCACTCAATAAGAACATTTAAATATGGGAAGCTGAAACTATCAGCAGATGCCCACCCCTAAATGCAGAGGCTAGACACTTCTGATTCAACATAGCAACTTGCAACTAGCAAGGCCTTTCACATTAAAGTCGAAAACATTAACATGCAAACCCAGAAGGACGAGGCATGGAGGACTGGAGGCGATGAGCGACGGAAGATGAAGAAGGCGTCACAGCAGGCGGCCAGACGCAGCAGCACCAGGCGACGAGAGGAGGAAAGAAAGTGAGGACTCAAGAATGCTAATTAGAACTAAGACAATTTCTATTTTTTTCTAAGGCGAAATGGCTTCGTGGCCACTTAAACTTGTATCGGTTTGCAGGCCCGATATATGAACTCTTGGATTTTTCATTTGAACACCTTTACTTGAGAAAATGACTACTAATAAATATTTGTGATGATGCGTGTTGTTCAATTGCTGCTGACATGGATTTAATTTAATATTTTGTGTAGCCACATCTTCTGTTCATTCATGTTTTGCTGACACATGTGTGTAGAAGGTTCCACTTCTTTTTCTTCTTCTTTTTTGTCAAATTAAATGCACATATCCCTTCGACTCCATTGGAACCCGCCGGAATAAACCTTCCCGAATTGGGAATCAACCTGAAAGTTTTTAGATTTTAGCGAGCGATTGTCATTTTCCCCTCCCACCTAATACCTTTCACTTTCATTGTATCATCTTCTCACCTACAAAATAAGATCCGTCTGCAAAACCTTCAAGTTCAACTTTTACCACCAAATATCATAGAAAAATATTTTTGCCAAAACTCATAGACAAATACACCACGTCCAAAAATCAGAGAGGTTAGAAAAATCAAGAAATAACAAATAATTTTTACCATGAGCGAAATCAGACCCGATTCATTCCAACAAATTAAAAAGCAGTGTACATAGTTTGCTTTTCAATTTCTTTTTACCCGTTCATACTACAAAAATAAGGCCCTGTTTCTTTCATCTTTCTTGATCTAATGGGTTTGTTATTATGATGGTGAAAGTGGACTTTTCTCTAATATGGGCTTTAAAGTGTGATTTATAGTTAAAAATTAAAAAATAGTTGGATATAGTGGTTGAATATGGAGCTTTGGAGTGGAATTTATCAAGATTTTAACTATGGACTTAATTTGGAATAAAAGGGGAAGAGAGTGGAAGGAAGACAAAGAGAAATGGAGGGGGATGAGGGTTGGGGGACGGGGAGACAGGGGCCGACAATTAAAGAGGGGAGAGGGCAGCATGAAGAAAAAGTGTTTTTCTTTTTTTTTTTTTATTATTAATTATTTATCTTTTATCTTTTATAGTATTCACGCGCTTTATATATGTGATTAACATCCAATTGTCCACTTCAGCTATAATATTGCCACATAAGCATAGCCAACGGTCAAATATGTTTATTAGTAGTCATTTTCTCAAGTAGAGGTGTTCAAATGGGAAATCCAAAAGTTCATATATTGGGTCTGCAAACAGATACAAGTTTAAGTGACCACAAAGCCATTTTGCCTTTTTCTAAAGAAGTAGACTAGGAAAGTAACATAAGTAGATTGTAGGGTACTGGGTAAATTGGCTTCAGATTTGTGACTAGGTATTGGGTAAATTGGGCTAAAAAGAAGGTGGCCAGGTGGGTGAACCCATATGTTCAAAAGTGATAACCCAAACCCAATAATTAATATCCTATATTTCTCATCTCTCATACCCAAACTTCATTTTTCTGTTTAACCGAAAATCGAAACACCAAAACCGTTAACCGCATCGAATACCAAAACTTACTAATTTATAAACCGCATACCGACCGAATAATCGATTAAACCGACAACGAAAAATCAAAAAATTTGGTGAGGCCGGTTTTATGCCTACCCTTAATTCACTCAATCCTCCCAGTCACTCAATCCTCCCAGTCACTCAGTCCTCACAGTTACTCAATCCTCTCAGTCGCTCGGCACTCGCACCTTAGTAGGTACATGCACTCACTGCTGGAAAGTTAGACTCCGGAGGGGCGGATTCTGCTCAAGCGCTAAAATAAGTCAATCATGGCATGAAACAATAAAGCCTACTGCGGCGTGCAGTCCGATACCATAAATATCCTCACAATCAGGCCCTCGGTCTCACTCAGTCATCAATCTCTCCAATCTCTCGGGCTCACGAATATCATGACAATTAGCCCAAACAATAATGATATGATGTATCAATATATATATGGCAACAGAGACTGAGATATGATATGCAAATAATAGACGTGACTAAGTACAAGATTGCAAATTAAGCAAGTAATTCAACAGCAACACGACTTTTGTGGGTCCCAACAGTACCCGCATATAGCCTAAGCAAAATTTCTAACATAATCACACCTCAATTTCTCTAACACATGGAGAATATATGGATAATTACAAGATTATTTGACTACACAGTTCCATGGAATTGACTGAGTCACAATTCCTTCATTGCCCACCCACACGCTCGTCACATAGCATGTGCATCACCTCAACACCAACCAGATAACACGTAATTCAGGGATTCATATCCTTAGAACCAAGTTTAAAAGTATTAGTTACCTCAAACTGTGCAAATCTCTACTCCAATAAGCCATTGCCTCGCGAGTCAGCCTCCAAACGCCTCGAATCTATCCACAAACAACTCGATACAATCAGCACAAGCTATAGGAACCAATTCCATATGAAAAAGCTAAGTTCTTAAGCAAAAGTCAAAAAGTCAACTAAAAAGTCAATCAGAGCCCACGTCTCAAAATCCGACAAAATTAACAAAATCAGAACACTCATTCAACCACGAGTCCAACTCTACCAAAATTACTCAAACCCGATCATATGTCGGCCTTTAAATCCTCAAATTAAAGCCTATGAAGTTTTTACAATTTCTCCAATTTTTTTCAATCCAAAACACCAACTAAATGATAAAAATAATGATAGATTCATGTAATTTAACCAAATCCGGGTTTGAATCACTTACCACAATCAATCCCTTGAAATTCTCTCCAAGAATCGCCTCAATCCGAGCTCCCAAAGTCCAATTATGAAATATAACTCAAACCTTCATTCTTGATATTTAAGAGTCAGCCCAGATTAAGGTTGGAATGTGGGCCTGTCCGGGCCCTAAACGGGCCAAGTGGGCCGGTCCAAACGGTCCCGGGCCGATCCAAATTAAACGAGCTAAACGATCACGGTCCAAATGGTCTTTTTGTAGGAACCGACCCTGTTAGTCTCACGAACTCATGGTCCCAGGTTAAACGGTCCCGGCCCACGGGCTAAGTAGGCTAAGTGGGCCCAACGAATATTTTTTTCATTAAAATTTAAATAGAAATCAGAGATAAAAAAGATGTTAAAAAAATATCTGAGGCAATACCTTGTAAATTTTATTATAGAATTTACTATAAAAAATGCTTTGCAATCGCAAAGATCAAAATCCAAGCTGCCAAAATTAACTCTTTGCGAACGCGAACAAAACCACACGAATGCGACTCGCTTGCTCAACACACTACGCATCCGCGAACCTACTCACGCAATCGCGAAGAACAAAAATCGCGTGAACCCAGTCTCCTCCTTTCCTTCTTCGCGAACGCGACTTAGCTCACGTGTTCGCGATTCACTACTTTCTCAAGCTACGCGATCGCATCGCACTAAAGCCCCAGCTGCCTGAATAAGACTTCGTGATCGCGAACCTTCCCACGCGATAGCGTATAAGGAAACCAGACCTGCAACATTAGCAATCTTCTAAGTCCAAATTCCAACCCATTAACCATCTGAAATCCACCCGAGGCTCCCGGGACCCTAACCAAACATACCAACAAGTCTTAAAATATCATACGAACTTAGTTGAGGTCTCAAACCACATCAAACAATACGAACCGCACCCCAATTCAAGCCGAATGAAACTGATGAAACTCCAATTTCAACAATCGATGCCGAAACCTATCAAATCAATTCCGATCGACCTCAAATTTTTCACAAAAGACATATATGACACAAGGAACGTAATCCAACTTCTGGAATCAAAATCCACCCCGTAACTACAAAGTCAATTCTCGGTCAAACTTCTCAACTCTCCAAACTTCTAATTTTCCAACTTTCGCCAATTCAAGCCAAAATCATCTATGTACCTCCAAATCAATATCTGGACACGCTCCTAAGTCCATATCACTATACGAAGCTATCGGAACCATCAAAACTCTATTACGGAGTCGTTTACGCATAAGTCAATATTTGGTCAACTCTTTCAACTTAAGCTTTTACCCATGGGACTAAATGTCCCAGTTCATTCCGAAACATCCCCGGAACCAAACCAACTACCTCAACAAGTCATATACAGCAATTGAGCACAAAATAAGCAGTAAATGAGGGAACGGAACTACAATACTGAGAACGACCGACTGAATCATCACGACACATCATCAGGTGTTTTAGGAGCTTTCATCTTCTCCAATATCCGCTCAGGAAGTGTTTCTGGAACCTACGTGTGCATCTACCAATCAAATTCATGGAACTAGCAATAAATCGAATTTAACTTTTATGCACTTAATTAATTGAAGCCAATTGTAGTGGCGGAATCAGGAACTATAACAAGGGGATTAGAAAAAACGCTATGACATGCACACTTAGGATTCAAGCCTGCGACTAAAGCAGCTTCTAACCATCTTTATCACTATACTTAAAGCTCCTCTTCTTCGAATGGGATTCAAGAATTTTTATAAACCAAAAAAAAAAAAAAAAATTGTTTACAACTTACTAGCACAGATTAAAAAGAACCCCCTTCAATCGGATTAGACATAGTTGTTTATAATGAACATGGATTATTAACACTAGAAAAAACATAAGGTACTATAACCCATTACCTACAATGATAAAGATTTTTTTTTACACGAACAAAATATGTAACTTAAATCCTGGTAAAAAATGAAACCCTTAAAGCTAAAGAAAAAACTTCAATGCTAATTATACAAGGCTGAACTCTAGAGGTTACCTGCCAGAGTGTTGCTTCGACACCTTGAACCGAATTGACTCCGCGTTGGATCTCTCGCGCCATAGTCTCCACATGGCCGTAAAGAGAGTAATACCTCCATTAAATGCCATAGAAAAACATAAGATAAACATAGTGAAGACGGATGCTACTGCAAAATCACCGCCCAAATTAATTTACCTCTGTGTGTGTGAGGGAGAGAACAATAAGGAGACGGTCACGTACACTACGTACACCTTGTTAGGATTTATACTATTAATCATGATTTTAGTTCACATATAGTATTTATTATGAAATAATTGTTTATTCAATTTTAATAAAGTTTTAAATAGATCATTGATAATAGGCTAGATTCATGTAGTTTAGCAACCATTTATGCCCTAACTTTACTATGCTTCACTGTTCTAGGAAGGTTAAATGACGAAAAAATGATTCTAATTGTGAATTTTATGTTTTGCAGGAGCAAGTCGTGATTATGAGGACATAGGACAGTGTTTGGAGCTAAATTAACGCAAGGAAAGTCCCTCGGAGCGGAGTGTGTGTGAAAGAAGAAAGAAAAGAGGAGATAAATAGATGATCCACTCTAGCATGGGCCAAGCGCGACCTTAGCACGGCCACGCTAGAGCAGAAGAACCTGGGCAGTTTGAAACGCGATTAGCGCGGCCCAAGCGCGGTCTTAACGCAGGCGCTCTAGTCCAGGAAACAACGACAGTTTAAAACGCAATTAGCGCGGCCCATGCACGGTTCGAGCGCGGCCGCGCTAGGTAATCCTAAGGCCGGTAGTTTTAGAGGTAAACTTGGAAGTTTGGGGGAAATTTCACTTAACCTATAAGAGGTCCAACTCTCCCAAAAAGAGGATATCAAGATTTTTATAGTTTTGTTCAAGGCAAGGGAGGCAAGAGGCGAGGAGGAAAATTCGGCATCGAGTTCTACCTTTCTTCCTTGTGTTTTTATCATTCATGATGAATTTTGTTGTTGATATTATGAAAACAATTATGAGTAGCTAATTTATTTAGTCTAGGGTTTTGATGGAACCCGTTGAAGGATAAACTTCTTGTTGTGTTAATATAGTTTTTCCAGTTTAATCTCTATTTGTTCAACTACGTTTCAGTTGTAGTTAATTGAAGGGCCCTCAATTAGTTGTGCCTATTTAGTATGTATTACTCGGGAGAGAGTGCATATTTAGGTAGTTGTTGAACATCACCACTCCCAAAGTATATGAGGAATCAATAACCGAGAGTTTAAAGGTGGGATTAGGGATAACAAAATCTTGGGTGCGATCTAAGTGAGCTGTAATAAAAGCCAGCTAGCGTAACTCGGGAGAGTGCGTCTAGTAAATTGTCGTAATTACTCGGGAGAGATTTACGGTATTAAGAGTGCTCATGATCGATAGAGTAGATTAGGAAAATCTATATGACACCTAACAGGAAGGGATTCCATCAATAGGGGAAATCACAACCTTAGACCCTTCTCTTATTTGTTTACAACTCGGTCTTAGTTAGCTCTTAATTTAATTAATATTATTCAGTCATAATTAGTAGAAACATTACCAATTGTTATTCAAAACATCTGGGAAGTTGATTACGGAGAATTTAGTGAGTTTGGCAAAATTAATTGATAGGTTAATTCCATGTGGGATTCGACTTTGGGCTAAATACCCGGATTATATTTGCAACGACCGCTTAGTCCTTTTTATAAGGCATAGTTAGACGTGATCAATCATATGTTAGTCTGATTCTTTTGCTTATATAGTAGATGATATAGTGTATAAAATTTAGCTTATACACGGAAGATTAAATCATCGGTTCTTATAAGTATGCAGTTTGAGTTCACAATATAATGATGGAATTGGACAAACCATCACGGATGATTGTAGCACAAGATTAAAGGTAATTTGTCTTGATTATGGGAATGGTTTAATTCCATCTTCTTGTGCTAGTACATTTTGTATGTATTGAACGGACCAAGTAGAGATAAGTATTTTTATAGTGACTTAATAAAATAAACTCTCTAGCCGTTAAATATACCTATACTCTTAATCTTGATATAATTATTATTAGCTGTGTATATTATTACTATTTTGATTTATTAAAAGGCGAGATCATTTCGTGTGTCAATATGCCTAGTAAATTGGATAATAATAATAATGTACATTAGCGAAGTAATACTTAGTTGATGGAATCCATGTCTCGGTTTAGAGATTGATGATACACCTTTACGAAAGTTTATAAGGTTTCATGTGTAAACCCGGTCGGTGGATTTTGTATCTGACGCATGAAATAAGTTAAGTGAAAGTCTAAAGAAAATAATTAATAAATTAAATTTCCAGTAAATTAATTTAATTGATTAGTATCTGAATCTTAACACAGGAAGTTAAATAAGATTTAATGGATGAATTTCGTAAGGAGTGCAATTACGGATTTTTAGTGGAATAATTATTAATAAATTATGGTGGTTATTAATTTTGAAAATTAGAAATTAACCATAATTGAAGCCTTGTTAATTAAATTTTGTGGTCCCTGATGTGATAAAAGAAAATAAAGAAATTCTTTATCTGGTGAAAAGGAAAATCCAAGAGATTTTGGAAAAGGGTTTTGACCCTTAAAACTTGTATTATAAATACATAATATTTTCCAGCTAGAGTAGACAGACATGGTGGCCAAATTTCAGCCCCTTTTTCCTAGAAATTTTGCCCACACGAAATTGTTATTTTCGGGTTGTAACGATCCGATCGGTCGTTTTGAGAATTTAAGTCTCGTTCGGCGGCATTAAGTCTTGAGTAGCTTTGTATTATGTGTATTGACTTGCGTGCACGGTAGACTTCAGTTACCGGATGATTCAGATTCAAATCGGAAGAATGATTCAAGTTTTGGAAGCTTAAGCAGTAAGAGTTGACCGAAATTTGGCTTTTGTGTAAACGACTCCGGAATAGATTTTGGATGATTTCAACATCTTCATATTGTGATTTTGGACTTAGGCGCGCGTCCGAATTTTGATTTGGAGGTCTGTAGGGTGATTTGGAACATTTCGGCGAAAGTTGAAAAAGTTGAAGATTGAAAAGTGGAGAGGTTTGACCAATAGTTGACTTTGGTGATAGTGGAGTCGGAATACGATTCCGAGAGTTGGAACAACTCCGTCATGTCATTTAGGATTTACCTGCAAAATTTGACGTCATTCCAGATTGATTTGATAGGTTTTGACACGAATTTTTAAAGTTGGCATTACAAGAAAAGAAGCTTTTAGCAGCAATAGATATGCACTTTAGCGGCAATAATTATGTCCGCAAAAACTTTTACCAATAATTAATTATTTGCCGTTGTATCCAGCGCCGCGAAAGGCTTTAGCAGCAATTATATGAAGTGCTGGTAAAGATCCCAACTATAGCCGCTAAAAGGTCTGAATTTAGCGGCATTTATTAGCGACAATAACTACGGCCACTAATACTATTCTGATTCAGCCTTTTTATATTGTTTTAATGACTTTTGGTATGGCCGGCAAATATCATTTTCTATTGCCGCTAAGGTAAAACTGTTGATATATTGGCAACTAAAATTATGCCCATATTTATATTTTTCATTGCATTTAAATACGTCAAGAAATGCTATGCCTATTTATCATTTAAGGTGATATCAACTATCATCAATAAACTTTTTAGTTACGATAATATTTGCAGCTAAATAATAACATAAATATCTAATAAAATATGCCCATGCTCATTCTAGAAAGCATAATGTGTATTAAAACAATTGTACTAAATTACTAATTCATGATTTTAGTGTCAAATATATAAGAAAAAATACACACTTGAAATTCAAATGCTATTGACATTTTGAGACTACTAACATAAATATCTGTAATACTGTTATGAAACAATAAAGAACAAGAACAATATTTTAGAGAAAGAGAGAGGAAATTCTTATTGAATTTTGGGATGATTTACAATGGGCTAAGACCCCTCTATTTATAGGGAAAAAATGACTTAGCCACAAAGTAGAACTCTTTAAAAGATAGACATTCACTCTAACAGAGTTCTATTTATAACACTCCCCCTTGAATGTCTATTCAACAAATAATGTGTCTCGTTAAAACCTTAACTAAAATAAAACCCAATGGGAAAAAAATTCTAGAAAAAGAAAATGAGTACATGTATTTAAAAATGCGCCTTTTGGTTGCCTCGTTAAAAACCTCGCAAGGAAAACCTAGTGGGACAAAACCTTGTAAGGGAAAAAGAGTGCAACGCGCATTAACTCCCCCTGATGAGAGCATCAATTCACATCCTTGAGCCTTCGCATCCCAATCTTGTGTATTAGCTTCTTGAAGGTTGACGTTGGTAGAGATTTTGTGAACAAATCAGCCATATTATCACTTGAACGAATCTGTTGCACACTAATATCACCATTCTTTTGAAGATCATGTGTGAAGAATAACTTTGGTGAAATATGCTTTGTCCTATCTCCTTTTATGAATCCTCCCTTCAATTGTGCTATGCATGCTGCATTGTCTTCATACAAAATCGTGGGTAGTTTGTCACACTTTAAACCACATTTGTCTCAAATAGATGTATTATAGACCTCAAGCACACGCATTCTCGACTTGCTTCATGAATAGCAATTATCTCTGCATGATTAGATGAAGTAGCC
>ML385189.1:65423-120802 GCA_005239525.1 Nicotiana knightiana | reverse complement strand
AAACATTTAACTCGTCAAACTCGGAATTGGGCGAAACTGGGGACCCCTCGCGTTTGGGCTCTAACGCCCCCCTAACTCCAGGGGGGGGGGGCTGGCGTTATGGCCCTAACGCCCCCCTAACGCCAGGGGGGGCCAGGCCTTATGGGGTAAACGCCCCCCTAACGCCAGGGGGGCCAGGCCTTATGGGGAAAACGCCCGGCTATCGCCCGGGTATCTCCTTTTGCGTATTTTTGACGTATTTGCATCCCTTTAGCTCCGTTTCCATTTCCAATTCACCTACACATGAAATAAACTCCATTAAGCACATAACAAATGTAATTTTATCATTAATGCTCATAAAATATAAGGTATATCACATGCTAAACCATGTAATTTAGTCTCGCATCAATAGCAAGTGCTTCGCGACGCGTAAGATTGAGTAGGAAGAAACGTACGCATAAGCCACGGAGGAATCAAATCGCACGATGAGGAATCAAGAAGGGAAGTACTCCTAACAGTCCTATAGCCTCTCGAAGATAAGTACAGACGTCTCCGTACCGATCCGCAAGACTCTACTAGACTTGCTCATGACTCGTGAAACCTAAGGGAACCTAGAGCTCTGATAGCATGTTGTCACGACCCAAAACCCATAAGGTCGTGATGACGCCGGACACTGCTGTCAGGCAAGCCAATCATTAAATAGTTAAGCTAAATTTCCTGTTTTAGCATTTTTAAATCATTACCAAACTTTAACACGTAACAACTAAATTAAATCCATTAACTAAAAATAACAGTCCAATACTCCATTTTAATAAAGTACATCCCAACACATCCCAGAACCTGGTGACATAAGTACATGAGCAATTTCTAAGAATTTTACAAATTCTACAAAGCTTGTCCGAAATACAAATTAGACAAGGAATAAAAATGAAAATACAGTACATAGAGGAAGACTCTGCCGACTGCGGGTCGTCTCCGAGTGATGCAGCTCGTATAAGTCTCCAAGTCAGCCATATTGCTATGAAGTTACCTGTGCAACAAAATGCACAACAAGTGTAGTATGAGTACGAAAACAACGTGTACTCAGTAAGTATCCCGCCTAACCTCAGAGAGGTAGTGACGAGAGGTCGAATTAGACACTTGCTATAAGTCGGTTAATTATAATCAAGTGAGGTGTCATAGACAATTAAATAATAATCAAGGATAAGAAACATCATACTTATTTACCATTTTACACATCAATTCTTCTTCTTTTTAGCTGGCAATTAAAAATTTCCTTAGGCCGATAAATATGTATAAATCACAGGAAATACGCAGCATTTATCATGTGTAAACAAAGTGTCGAGGGTCGAACGACGCGGACCAACAATAATAAACTGTGCACTATCGAGGGTCGAACAACTCGAACCATAGATGCATCTATTTTCCCCGCTCGTGAACCGATCATGCGATGCGATCAACATAATAATAATAAGGCTAACCTGCTCGTGAATCATACCTGCGACTCAGGTGCTCATATGTATACGTATTCACATAATAAATCCGCATTTTATCAAGAAAACAGCTTCTCAAGAAAGTGATAAAATTCTCTTTAGGTGAACATGAAGATAGTATATAAATTGTTTCTGGGAGTTCAATTGCCACGTTTGACGAGGTTTTCAAATATTACAAATCTGGTTGGAACACAATTACGCAAGGAAGAATAAATTCTCTTTCTAGATGATTAAGAAAATGAACTCTAGTATTCTTAGGTATTCAATTACTATTTCGATCATATTAGTGGTCTAATATTACTGGCAAGATCACAAGTACAACAAGTAAGGCATGCTAGTGGGTCCTAGACTACCTGAACATAAGCATATTAGTAGCTACACACGGATTCCCATCACCTCGTGCGCACATAGCCCACGCAATTAGTAGCATGTATTCATTTAGTTCACCTATGGGGGACAATTCCCCCTCACAAAGTTAGAAAGGAGACTTACCTCACTCAGAAATTCCATAACCGGCTTCCATGCCCTTCCGACGACTCCAATTGATGCACAACGCCCCAAAACTATTCAAATAGCGGGTAAACCAATAAAAATTCACTCTAATACTTGTAACAATTCAAATTATATAAATTTCCAACTCCGCTCGAAAAGTTGACCAAAATGCCCTCGGGCCCACGTACCCGGATTTCAAAATTTCTCGAAGATAAATTCTACCCATAGCTTTACTAACTCAAATATACAATTTGCTCTAATTTTCATGCTTAAATTCATGGTAAAAGTCCAAAAATCAAAATTCTAGGTCTTCCCCAAAATCCCAAATTTATACTAATTTTCCATGTCTAAATCCATGTAAGATTACATGTTTAACTCAACAATAGGAAGAAATCACTTACCTAGTGTTGCTTGGTGAAAATCCCTCCTTGAGCTCTCCAAAATCGCCCAAGCCAAAAGAAAAATGGAAGAAAATGAGCCAAGTCCGTTTAAAAATAGCACACTGCCCAGGCGATCCTCCTATACGATCGCATAAGCAAAATTCCAGCCATCCAATTTTTCTTCTTCACGATCGCACTCCTTTGGATGCGATCGCAATGCACACCAGGGACACCAGAAAACAGCAACAGCTAAACAGGGAAAAATGATCCGAAATTACCTCGAAACATACCCGAGGCCCCCGGGACCCCGTCCAATTATACGACTCAGTCCCATAACATCTCACGGACTTGCTCGAGGCCTCACATCACACCAAACAACTCCCAAACCACGAATCGCTTTCCAATTCAAGCTTTTGGAAATTTGAAATTTCAAACTTCTACCTTCGATGCTGAAACCTATCAAATTACGTCTGATTGACCTCAAATTTTGCACACAAGTCATATTCGATATTACGGACCTGTTCCAACTTCCGGAATTGCATTCCGATCCCGATATCAAAATTTCCACTTCCGGTCGAATTTCTCAAAAACCTTCAAATTTCTATCTTTAGCCAAATGACTTCAAAATAACCTACGGACATCCGAATTCACTTCCAATCGCGCTCCCAACTCCAGAATCACCATACGAAGCTATTCCCAGGCTCGGAATCCCAAACGGACATCAATGACTCTGAAATACTTTCCAACCCAAATTTATGAAATCTTTCTAAAACACTAACTTCCATAATATACGCCGAAATGCTCCCAGGTTATCCAAAACCCGATTCGGACATACGCCCAAGTCTGAAATCATCATACGAACCTACTAGAACCTTCAAATCCTGATTCCGAGGTGTTCACTCAGAATCCCAATCTTAGTCATTTTCTGCAACTTAAGGCTTCCGAAATGAGAATTTTCTTTCCTAATTAACTCTAAACTTCCTGAAATTCAATTTTGACCACACCTACAAGTCATAATATCGGAAACGGAGTTGCTCATGACCTCAAACTGCTGAACGACACGCTAGAGCTCAAAACGACCGATCGGGTCGTTACATATACAAATTAAGACAATTTTGATTAATAAGTTTCAAATATTGTATAGGAAAGAAAAAAATCTCATATTAGATTTTGGTGTCACTATTTAAGTTATACCCTAAATTTATTTTTTTTAATTTTTTTAATTTTATCCACTTTGGACACAAGTTCATACGTACGCAATTGAAGTAACACAATATGTGTTTGAATTTATCAATTTTATTTAAAGTTGGAAAGATACAATCATATGTTGGGACTTCAGACGAAAAAGTCTTAAGTGCATGCAAACAATTGGTTACTCTTGAGACATATGTGTTAAGTGCATGTGCACCTTAAGTATAATTTTTACACTTAAGACGTTTTAATATGAAGTGCAGGCAATTGTTGGTATGCACTTAAGACATTTTAATCTTAAATGCAAATTGATCAGAAACAGAAACTCAATCTTTGAATCAACAATCCAACACACTGATTCAATACAGAAATCTATTCACCTTAAAACATGCTTTTAAATACCATATAACTTGTTGTCATCTCTGCTTCACAACAACTACGAAGAAGAAAAAGGAGGGAGAGGAGGAGAAAAATTAGAGAAGAAGCACTATATTTGAAGTTATATGTACTTTGGATATCTCCTACTTTTTGAAGAAAAAAAATAGGTACAATTAAACGGGAACGTTCAAATAAGGTGCCCCGTAATTTTACTGTAGAACCTAGGAAATTAAAGCTCCAAAAATTGCACAGAGAAATCAAAAACAAGTTGAGAACTTACTTTTTTTAATCATCGATTTTCCTCGTCCCAATTAATTCATATTTCCTCCTAATAGGACTATCAACGGGATAAAACACTTTTTACTAATATATTTTTTTATTTTTAAAGCTCGATTTCGAGACATCCCATTAAATGTAAAAAGATCATACATCCCGCCATACGTGTTAGTAATAGTTAGGATTTTGCTACAATGTTGATAAATTCTGGCTACGTGGCGACTGTTAGGATCTTGCCACAAATTTTTAGCCTTGTAGCCAAATATCTGGTGTTTCAAAATTCTAGGATTGTCAAGAGTTTGCTTTAAGAATATAGCATGGGCTATTTTTTCAACCTTTTCTTAACATGGTCAAAATATAAATAATGGTTTAAAAAGGTCCATCCATCGTAGTTTCTTGCCTATAGAACGAAGCAATGAAACTCCAAGAACTGCAAAAGAGTATCAAATAACTTCCTTTTTTTTTCTATTTAACAATTAACAATTAGGTGCACAGAACTAAATGATAATAATTTGGAGTTGCATCGTGATAAAATGCTCCTTACTAATAAGTTTATCAACTTTTAGAGTTTAAATCCAAAACCTTCAATTAAGGTGAAAAGGATTCAAATCATCTCATCACACCCATTAATAGTAGTTGAGAACTTATTCAAGTTACAACACTTATTATAAATTTGATACACTTAAAATAATGTAGAATGAGTTGCAACATCAAAACATTGGAGAACCTTTAGATCTATTCGAGTTCGAGCTCTAAGGATAAAAAATATCTGAGTTCGAGTTCTGAGGATAAAATATCATTTTATACAGTTAAACCTTTCTATAACAGCTTCGTTTGTTTCGAATATTTTTGGAAGCTATCATGAAATATTGTTATAGAGAACATATATTATACTATAACATAAAAATTGGTTCCGAAAAAAGCTTGACTTTTATAGTGAAGTATTGTTATATAAAGATGTTGTTATAGAGGGGTCTGACTCAAGTATATAGAGAGTGCTTCTTTTAAGGAAACTAGTCTTAGGGTACGCGCTTTGCGCGTGTACGCATATCATGAGTATATAAGTTTTAAAGAATTTATTTGAGTTATTGAACAAAAATTAACAGAAAAAAATCTAAGATCCCAAACAAATATAAATATTAATCCAATTTAACTAGTTCAATAAATAAAGAAATTTTATCTTACATATGCGTTATTGTAATTTCTTAGGATATACGTGGATATCTTATGAACATTCTTGTTATTTTTGTTACCTAATACGAAAAACAAATAACAAGTTAAACTTTAACATAATTAATTGTGCTCTATTTTTTTATTAGCCATCAATGCTCTTCTTGTGAAAATAAATTTATGTATCTTACGAGTTTTATCAATTTAAAAAATAATTTTATTTATGTAATGATTTAAAAAATGACTATTTTTCTAATTACTCCCCCCTTTTTAGTTTATGTGAATCTTTTAACTTTTCAAGAGTTAATTTGACTAATTTATAAAGGTAAATTGAATTAGATTAATTTGATATTTTAAAGTTAAAACTTACATATTTAGAGTTACACAAAATACTATTAAGTTGCAATCTTTTCATGTCAGTATGATAAAACAAATATTTAAAAATTTTGGTCAAAGTTTATATAATTTAAATCTCAAAAAATTAAAAGGTTTTATACAAACTGAAACTGAGGGAGTAATTAATTCAAAGACTTAATTATTTATTCTCAATATTAAAAAAAATAACTATACTATTTTGCATTGGGGTTTAGTACTTTTACAATAATATAAAAAGTACAATTTTTATTTATTTATTGTTTATATAATATTTGAAATCTACTTTCGCGCATTGCACATGCATCCTATTTTGATGAATAAATATTATATTAAATATGAAAAACATTTAATACGAAAAATAAATAACAAGTAAAACTTTAACATAATCAATTGTGCTCTATTTTTTATTTTTATTAGCCGTCAATGCTCTTCTTGTGAAAATGTTATGTATCTTACGAGTTTTATCAATTTAAAAATAATTTTATTTATATGATGATTAAAAATAATTCTTTGCTAATTACCCCATCCTTCTAGTTTATGTGAATCTTTTCACTTTTTAAGAGTTAGTTTGACTAATCTTTAAAGCTAAATTGAATTAGATTAATTTGATATTTTAAAGTTAAAACTTAGATATTCAAAAACTACACGAACAAAACTATTAAGCTGCAATCTTTTCATGTCAATATGATGAAACAAAATATTTTAAAACTTTTTGTCAAAGTTTATATAGTTTGAATCTCGAAAAATTAAAAAGTTTTATATAAACTGAAACTGAGAGAGTAATTAATTCAAAGACTTAATTATTTGTTCTCAATATTAAAAAAATAAATTTATTTTTTTGCATTGGGGTTTAGTACTTTTACAATAATATAAAAAGTATAATAATTTTTTTATTTATTGTTTGTATAAGATTTGAAATCTACATTCGCGCATTGTGCATGTATCCTATCTTGATGAATAAAATATTATATTTAAGTTATAAATAAAAATTTAAACTCTTGAAATTAAAGAATACGGATTATTCTTCCTTTTTAGTTTGAGCAAAAATACATAGCCTTTAAAAATTTAAGAGTTTTTCTGAGAAAAGAACTTCAATGTTTACTTTTGATTTAATGGTTATTTTGTGTGTTGCAGTATCCATTTGTAACTCTATTTGCTATAAGTTTTTTTGTCAATCTTCATTCTCATTTTTATCTATTCATATTATTTCATGGATAAGATGATTGAAACAATAGTCTTTTTTAATTATTGAACAACAAACCTGCACGATTGATATGTACCTCGAACATTTGAGATTACATTCTCTGTAATATGTATTTGTTTCCTGCTTTTGAGTTAGGTGTGTTGTTAAAATTAATCATTATATTTCTTTAACGAAGACCAAATACTCCTAACCTTAAAATAAGTCCTTAGTGGTTTAAAAGGAGTCTTAAGTGTCAAACATTTTTTTAATTAAACTTTTCCTAACGTCATTAATTAAGGAAGGATATATTTAATATTTAGGACTTTGTGTATATACTTCAAAGAAAGATTTAATGTATTAATTTAGTTTATTTAAAACTTCTAAATATTTGGAAGAAAATTTCAAATGATTATTCTGTCTAATATAAAATTTATTTTAAGGGACAAAAACATAAATAATTATTTTATCTAATATAAAAGAGTTTCGTGCTTTTAATATAGTATAGAAGATGTAGATTTACTCGGTGAACATGAATGATTAAACCAAAAGAAAAAAGGTCTACTCATTGCCAAACTTTTCCAAGGAAAGTGCGCGCGTGCAAGTGCAAGTCAGCGAGAAATCGCGTGGAAACAGAAGGGAGATTAAGCATAAACACAAACATATAATTTAGCAAATGCTAATAATGGTCAACGGGACCTATTGTCGGGCCCACGTGGTTAGAGAAAAGCACAGCTGACGCTACACTTCGAGTAAAATCAAGAAAAAAAAGTAAACCCAATTAAAAGCTACTCTCACTCTCTGCAACAAACATAGAAATCCAAAAAGGAAATCCTAAAATTTGAACAGTTGAATAAAACAGGTGGGTGATTTGGTATATTATTATTATTATTATTATTATTATTATTATTATTATTATTATTATGTGTTTGTTTGGTAGTTAATTATTGGTTAAATGGGAAATATCTTTTGATCTAATCTTGGTTTTGCTTTTCTGTGAAATTTTCAGCTTCTTCTTTTGGGGTAGGGGAATTTGTATATTTGGATTCTATGAGCAAAGAAGGGCCACCAGAGCCTCTTGATTTCTTCATTTGGACTGTTGAGGTAAACTGCTTTTTGTTTCTCTAATTTTTCTGATTGTTTATGATTTATCATAATCCCAGATCTTGTGAGTTACTGCTATTTGTAATTAGGTTTTGTATTGATTTAAACTGTTATAGATTGACTACATATTATGTTGTTGTAGTATGATGAGATTTCTTATCTGATAATCAATGATTGTAGGTTTTAATGGTTAAAAGGTGCATTTTTTATCGTTTTTCTTTTGCCCTTGCTGTTAAAGTTTTGACCTTGGTCAGTATACTCTGGACTATGAAAAAGAATTCTTCTATTGCCTATTGCTATGGCTTTAGGGTTTAGAAATCCATAAAAAAGGGCAGCCCTGTGCACAACATCCCATATTGAGAAGTGGTCCGAGAATAGGTTGCACCACAAGGGGCTGTGTAATTTAAGCAGCCTACTCACAACTCGAACTTGTGACCTATAGATCATAAGGAGACAACTTTATCGCTGCTTCAAGGTTATCCTTCATTGGAAATCCATATGAATAAATAAATTGCTTAGAATAGCGGACATGATCATGAGAATTATACTAGGGGTTACTAGTGAAGTGAGTTTGTTACTGTGTTGCAATCCCGAGTCTCCTTAAAGTACGTAAATGTAGGTATATGGCGGATATTACAACAACAACAATCCCAGACTAGTTTAGTCCCATAAGTGGGGTCTGGGGAGGCTAGTGTGTACGCAAACCTTATCCCTATCTTGTGAAGGTAGAGAGGTTGTTTCCAATAGACCCTCAGCTCAAGAAAATCAAAAAGACCGGCAGTTGTGAGAAGGAAATACAGTAAATATGGCGGATATTAATTACATTGAATTTGATGAATCATAAGAATGTTTTCTTTTCTATGATCAGTTTGGAAGGAACAAGAACATTAAGAAAGGGTACAATAACTTAGACTGTGTTAGATAGTTATATGTAAATAATACTAATCCCATTTGTAGTAGGAGTAGAATATGTCCTAGTCCCATATGTAATAGGAGTAGAATATGTATTATATATAGAGATCATTGTATCATTGTTAAAAAATACAAATTTTTCTCCGTGCATTCTCGCAGAGAAATAAGTGAAAAGCGATATCAGAGGGGAACAAAGCGAAATGCATACCAAAACACAGTAAAGAGAAGGGAACAGTTAGTCAAACACATGGATAGTAATGACCCTTTTTAGCTTCTTTTCCATATAAACTAGCAAGGACATCATACATGACGGTGTTTGTGTGACATTTAAAGTACTTAAGGCCACATTGTTGTTTGAAGTAAATGGGTTGCTCACTCTAGGCCTCTTTTGATGAGTCTGTTTGTACGACCGTGGCTGATTGGCAGCTCCATTCTAAACCTTGGGTTTGCAAGTTCAATGTAATTTCGGTCTGGATTCTTAGAATCCGTGAGTTATGGGATATTTGAGGAAAGATATGGTGAGTTAGGTATAACCTAGTTGTATATACTGTAGCTTGTGAGACCTTTCTTCCTTCCCAACCCCATATAGCCACTATAAAGGAAATTCCTTGAGGTTTCATGTTGAGGGTCTCATGTATCGTATGCCATATTTCAATTTAGAGATAGACTTTTAACAAAAGATTTGACGACTGAGTCATCAAAAATGAATCTTCTTGTTAATAGATTTTGATGTCTTCTGCATCATGATTATTGACAAATTTCAACATTTACCTTATAATTGTGACAAAATTAACCAACACACCTATCAATAACTGAAAAATCTCCGAGGGACAGTGGCACATGGTTCGAAACTCAGAAGATAATAATGCCACCCCTCTATCCATCTCCTCTTAAATACCAGGTTCGTTTGTGATAGGGTTCGAACCTATGATATGCACCTAACCGACACATCAGGCCAAAGTCCTGGTGGCAATAGAAAGGCTGGAATATTAGCTGGGATGGATGGGTACTAGTTAGGCACTTTTTTTATGAAGTAAGTGAAGTATCATTAACAAAAGGCATCAAGAAGATGCAAAGGTCACAAAGAAACAGAAAATATCAGACCAAAATCAGGTAATAGTTAAGCACTTAAAGACTATGAAAAAAAAGTAATTGAATTAGTAATAATAATCTAAGTTTGCCATCATAAATTAACTTAAGGCCAGTTAAGATTGGATAGAGGGAGTATAATGTTGTCGTGACTGCCCAAGCTGCAGCTGTTTCTACTTCCATGGGATATACAAATTAAACCGGATGTGGTAGACTCTAGGTGTCCTTACTTCTCAGGTAGTGGCATGGAGGTCATACAATCAGATTCAAGCTTAGCCTAAAGAGGTGTAATTAGAAGTTCGTCATTCTTCCAAAGGGATGTGTAATGTATGTCATTTTTTTCCAAAGCTGCAAGCTTGTTGAAATACAGGTAAGTTGCTCTTGTTACCTTGCAAATAAAAGGTTGAGGTAGACATCGTTATTTGCCTCGACTTGAACAGTTTTAAGCAGTGACATGAAGTCGTTTGATTAAATTCAAGCATGTGGAAGTCTAAAGAGGTGGATAGGAGTTTCTCGTTCGTGAAGGAGGGTTATGTAATGGATATCATGATTGCCAAGGTTGCAAGCTTATCTTGACATCCAGGTATAAAGTCGCTCACATACACCTTGCAGGTAAATGTCATTGCAGATGTCTTTATTTACCTTTTATGTAGTGACGTGAAAGTCTTAAGATCAAATTCAAGCATGACAAAAACCTGGATAGATTCGTTGGAGTTCATCATTACTCATTTGATCAAGGGGAAGCATCAACGAGTATCTAAAGAGATCTATAGTAATTCATCATTCTTTGAAGAGGATGCGCATGTGTAGGGCTAGCATCGATTCCTTGAAGTGGCTGACCTTCTACTTAAGATTGAAGACTGACTATTCTAGGAGATACCCTCTTCTCTTGTTTTTCCAAATATTTTATAACAGATGCTAGACCGAGTATTCTTTGAGCTTATGTAATCATTACTTTGAAAAGAGTGTGTTCATCTTATTACAGGATCTGCAAGCTTTCTGTTGTCCTCTTGCCATGTATGACATTTTAGTTTGCTATTCACTACTTCATCGAAATGAATCCAGATATTTACTTCAAAATTGTTTTCCTGGGGCTATGGTCCACACTTGTCCATTTGAAAAATATCTTCCTTGGCCCCCTGCCCGACCCGCCCCCAAATAAAAACTAAAAATAAGTAGTAAAACAAAGCTGACAGTTAGGAAAGTTGTCTTGCGCCCCTAGGTATAGTGGAGTTGTTTCCCCCGGCTCTTTTCAGTGGTTGAGGGGTGGCAATGAACCACACAGAAAGGAAATGTATCTTGTTCAACGAATAAACAACATGAAAAGATAATGTATTTCGTGCAATGCCTGATTTATGCTGCTACTTTTGTTGGCAGGATGTTGGCTTATGGTTGGAAGAAATAAATCTCGGTGGCTATCGTCAGATTTTCAAAGAGAATGGTGTTAATGGAGAATACTTGGAGGGTATGTCCATGTTCACGACTGAACAGATACTACGGTTTATAAGAAGGTGTCACATGAAATGGGGAGACTTCATAACACTGTGCAAGGAGCTCAGGAGGATAAAAGGTGCATTTATTCCCCTCCCCTTCCATCTCTCTCTCTCAATTTATCTGTAATCCCAGTTTATTGATGTAAATTTTGTCCAGTGCTTTTCCACCGTCTCTTCTGTTTGTCCAATAGTGCAATTAAGGTGGTTACATCGTTTGTGCTAAATCAGCTTTGACTGATGAAAGACTTGCTGGTTTCTTTGTTATGTTAAGAATCTTTTCGCTTAGTGTGAAGTTAGAGATCTCTTAGCTCGTGTTGGGAAGGGGGAAAAAAGGGCAGCCCGGTGCTCTAAGCTCTCGCTATACGCGGAGTCCGGGGAAGGGCCGGACCACAAGGGTCTATTGTACGCAGCCTTACTCTACATTTCTGCAAGAAGCTGTTTCCAAGGCTCGAACCCGTGACCTCCTGGTCACATGACAGCAACTTTACCTGTTACGCCAAGGCTCTCCTTCTCTTGAGGGCCCAATCGGGTTCGAAACGGTGACCTCTTGGTATGATATGTCGTGAATATGACATGATAGTGGTATGGTCGTCAATGCCTTTGAATAGTTCGATATAGCAATTCTCTTGCATAATCATAAGGTTGACAAGCATGATTTACTTAATACATAGACATTGAGGATGTTGCGAACTCAGCTTTGTGATCCGGTTTTGATCGGTATATCAAGAGTGCTGTTAATACCAACCATTGATAAACATGAGTGAATCTTCCTTTGCTTTAAAGGATGACCAATGCTGTTTTATTTCAACCTACAGTTGCTATTATGTTTCGTACGTCTTTATTGATTCAATTCGTTCGTGCAGTGGCTTGCTTAAAGGGAGAGCAAAGAGTCCGTCGACCTTGGTGGGCCCCGTCATGTCTCTCTATAGTCTTCACGAAGGCCGCCAAGCGTAATAGGCAGTCTAGAGTGGTTTCGCTGAAGCTGGAACCTTGATATACCGATATGTACTTTGTGTATGTATAATTTCTGTTTTAAGAGGACAGGGGGGTATGTACTTTTCGCCTTATTTTTTTCTTGTTGGTTCTTCTTTGGAGAACTTCCTCCTCTGTCCAAGCATTTACTATACATAGTTTTTGTAGTCTGCTTTTGTCCTAAATTAGTTCTGATGAATATACTAAAATGAAGCAAAGAGATACAGTTATGTAAATCTCAACGTGCACTATTCTTGTTGGAAAATTTGCCACTCGATTACTTTGGTGCAAGATTGAATGATGTAGTAATAGACATTTGGTTATTTAGATAGGAGAGTGATAATATTTGCACTATGAGAATTGAGAGCTGGGTATGAAATTCCGTACAGTTATATAATAATGTGTATAAGATCTTCTGTAACTAATAGTAAAACGTTTGGTTTCTAATATTAAATTCCACATAATGTACGAGAATCTATATAATAGAATGTAAGGTAAAAATACGTATATTTGTGATAACATGAATAAGACTACCATAAGAAAAGATGAAAGTAAAAATCCTGAAGAAACGTATCTAGAATAATTTAAGGATTTTAAATTACCTTTAGGATCAGTTAGGTAAAACCTTGATCGATCGAATTGGAACGCCTGGATTCGGTCCCAAACCAATTAAGCAAGAACACCAGAGCAAAAGAGATGCTCAGCAGATTCTAAGCTTGAGTTCACGACGGTCAGGAATGAATATTATATTAATAAAAAATAGATGAGAAAAGAAAACACCTCTTTACTTAGTCAGCGTTATTATTTTTTTCTTTCTAATAAATATAGAAAGATCAGGGTGTTACTTTTCCCGGCATACGGAAAGAGAATCCAGGACGACAACTTAGCCATTAGAACCATTCTAAAAAGGGAGAAATTAGCACTACTTGTTTAATAACGTTAGGCTATCTGTAGTAATCCTTGTACTATTATTCACCATATAAATATAAATATTAATTTGCATTATAATCTTCACATAACTAGACCATAAACCAAACATAATGTCTAATAGAACATGTAAGTTTTCCCTCACACAATTAATTACCATAACGTAAGTCTTGTTAATCACATTCAATTCTATGCTTCTTGCGTTTCCATTTTGTAAATGTGAGATATTAATTACTTTCATTCACAATCCCCAACCATGTACTCTATTCCGTATAGTATTTAAACTCCTCCTAAACATCTCAAATTATTCATCCAATTGTTTAGCTCTTCTCCCAGGTCATTTCAGTGCACACACATATACGAGAAGAGCCTAAGTAAGAAGCCATTCTCATCTTAATTTGTTGCTAATATTGATTATATTACTGCTAAATATGCAACATAATTACATTTATCTTTCTATTTTTTGTGGTAATAATAGTGTTTAGACATTTTTTTATACTAACTAAGCTGTGCTACTTTATGGTGTAGTGTTAACAGCAAGTGCAAAGATGTGTAGCAAGTTGGTTCTGTTGTTTGTTGTGTGTGTTTTCGTGCAAACAACATTTGCTAGGAAGCTTCTACAATTTCCATCTGGAAGCATCCCCGGCTTTGACGGAATTGACCAAATTATCGGAAATATTGCTGGCGGCGGCGGCGGCGGCGGCGGAGGTGGCGGTGGAGGTGAGAATGGTGGATCTGGTGGGGGGATGGGAATTGGTTGGGTTAAGGGATCAGATGGCGGCGGCGGAGGAGGAGGAGGAGGAGGTGAGAATGGTGGATCTGGTGGGGGGATGGGAATTGGTTGGGTTAAGGGATCAGATGGCAATGGCGGCGGCGGCGGCGGCGGTGGCGGAGGAGGAGGAGGTGAGAATGGTGGATCTGGTGGGGGGATGGGAATTGGTTGGGTTAAGGGATCAGATGGCAATGGAGGAGGTGGTGGCGGAGGTGGCGGCGGCGGTGGCGGAGGAGGAGGTAAGAATGGTGGATCTGGTCAGGGGTTTGGAATAGGCTGGGGTGGTGGATCAGGTAGCAATGGAGGAGGTGGTGGCGGCGGCGGCGGTGGAGGAGGAGGAGGCGGTGAAAACGGCGGGGGTGGTTATGGTGGCGGAGCTGGTGAAGGCCATGGAGACGGAGATGTGCCGTTTGTTCCTACTATTGAAGATTGAATAAGGCCTTTTATACGTCACCATTTTCACCGGATTTTGCTCAAATATTGTTTAGATAATAAAGAAATAAAAGGCAAATTGTAGCAAACCATATTCTTTAATAAACATTTTTTTCTTCGCTAAATAATGTTATTGGTATTCCTAATTTTGTCGATTTTGGGAGAGAAGTACTTACAATATTAGGGAGAGTTTGTAATACTCTCAATTCAATTAGAGTTTTGTAATAACATGCGACTCTATGGCTTCATTATAATGTATGTTTCAAGATTATAAGCTTGTATTCAGACTACTTAGAACGACTCAATGATATGAATTCTCTATATTATTTTGATAAATAATGTAAAACAGCTATAGTTAAATATTTTATATGGCAACATAATTCAAGAACAAAGCTTGGAAAACATGATAAAATTAGGACAATACGATATGCGCTAGTGCTACACATAATTCTTTATTGATTCCGGTGCTTTCAAACCTCTCCAGGTATAATATTTTTGTTTGTTCCGAATATTTTTGAATGTTACAGCGAAGTGCTATTATAAATTAGTTCCGAAAAAACTTGACTTTTATAAAAAAATGTTGTTATATAAGGATACTGTTATAGAGAGGTATGACTCTATTAAAAACACTTAGCATATTTTCAAAATTAAATTGGAAAAAGGAAGTGATCATAAAACCAACCATTTGGTATTCAGATACTACCAATATTTAGTGGGTTCCAAAACCTTTCTTTGCATTTTTCTCAAATAATCAAAATAATAAATTAAATCTTGAAAGGAGACAGATTCAGAATTTGGACTTACAAGATCATATTCAAAACTGTAAACAAGTTAAGAAGCTCATCAAATAAGCTAGTCTGTTACTCCGTTAAATGAAACTCTCCAATTTCAAAAAATAAAAGGGAGTGGGGAATGAAAATTTTAAGTTATTAAAGTGAGGGGGAAAAGAGCTTAAGAAACCTTAAACCAAATATAAATTTTTCTTCACATTACTGAACCATTAACCAAACAACCACTCACACCATTATATTCGAAATATGATAAAGTAGCTCCTGGGTGGAGAGCTACTACTCCTTTGATGGGTGTGTTTGACCAAAAAGTTTTTTAAGTCTTTTTGTCAAACTAAATCAATGATTAAAAGAAGGATAAATCCTAGCCAAATATAACTAATTCTAGATCAAGAAACATAAGCGAGAAGAAGTTAATATGGTTGGAACTAAGAATCGTTACAATCCTCGATTGAGGTCCACGATATAGGAAGAAGTAATATTTCAGATAACATTAAATAATAATGCAATGTAAAGGAAGGAGAAAGTTCACCAATCCATTGATGAGATAGATCTTCATTTATTCAACAAAGTTGTTTACAGGCTAATAACATGGCTCTGAGCAATTTTCATTGCATAAAATAGGCTCTCAGGTCCTAAGCTTTTTGTGAGTGAAGATGTGTGTGTTTTTGAAACCCCCCCTTTACTTCACTCTCTCCCCTAATATTTATATAAAATATTTTCATCTACCCAACGGTCCTTAACCAGAGTACCTAAATCTTTTTACCATAGTTTGGATTGTCCCTCTGAAATGCCATAGCGTCTACTTCGCCGTGTTGGCCTTCTGAATGTATGACCTCGGCTATAGCCGAGGCACTCACTGTCATATCGCCTCATAAGTACGACTTCGGCTTACTCGACCCCTTGTCTTTCCTTCTTATGCGAACTTCTTTTGATCAGATTTTGACCCGTACAGTAAGTCCCTCCGCCTGTCGATTTTGTCTTTGGGCGAGCTCGATGGGCGGACCTAGCCAGTTCGAATGTTGAGAAATCTGAGCACCTTGGTCGATGTGCGAATGCTCCATGGCGAGATAACAATGTGACGTTTCGAGAGCTGCACCAGATCGTTGCGTCAGTTTGAAACGTCATTAATTCGCCATGCCTCATTATGGCGCACGTTCCCTATACGTTGCGTCATTTTCTGTGCCTCTTATATTTTGGAATCTAAATGGCGGCGTTTGGTTTTCCCACTCAGGGTGCTTGCATCTTTATAAATAGGTGAGAGTTTTTCATTTAGGTGCTGTATTTCCCATTGATCTAAAAAAATCCCAAACTTCTTCTGCTCCTTCTCCTGGTTCTTATGCCTCTCTCTCTTTTCTGCTGAAACCTCTTATCGTCGCTGCCCACTTTTCCTTAGTATTCTTAATCTATGCAACTAAGGAAGAGCTGGCTAGTGCACGCTTTTACTCAGACAGAGCCGCCGGTGCACCTGTGCCGAAAACTGATACACCTTCTCATGAAGAGGGGGTAACCATGGCGGAAGATGAGAATTTCCAATTGTAGATGAGATAGTCCCTCGCCCAGGGAAGGCCAGGACTGATTTTAAGAACCCTCTTGATGACGAGTTTGAACCCGTCGTCTCTGAAATGGATGCCGCGGCGCTTATTGCGCTTAAGGCTAAATGGAGGATCCCTGACCATATCGAACTTGTTCTAGCGGGTCGTGACGTTGTGTAGATACACCGCCCGGGATATTGCGCATTTTACGCGTACTCATTTGTCATTGGATACACACTCCCCCTTCCTTCCTTGGTGGTGGACTTTTGTTGCTACTATGAGGTGTGTCCGGTTCAGCTCTCTCCGTACATATACAAGCTCTTCCTCATGCTCATCAAGTACGCGGAACTGGCCGGTCAGGGGGATTTCTCTCCAGCACCTGCTTCACCTCTTTGTTCCAAATTTTCATAGGGGCACGATGATACATCTACGTCACCGAGGAACCAAGGGCTTGGTGGCGAAGATGGATGATAAGATCAATCGCCGCTTTTGGGAGAACTTCTTCTATGTGAGGACGGAGCATGTGGTGTCGAACCCTGACGGGTTTCCTAAGGAGTGGAATTTCGCTCGTAAGTTTTTCTTTCTTTTTTTTCTCTTCTTTTTTTTAGAAAGTGGTTGTATGTTGCTCCCCTCCGGTGATCTGTTCATTTTTTTTGTGTTTTTGCAGCCAAGAGGGAACCTCCTCCGTTAGTTGCCGATATTCGCGAGTGGGTGAGCCAGGTTTTTCCCTATACAGTGGGGATTCATGAATGGTCGTCGTTCCATGAGAGGTCCGGGCGCAAGCCTTCCGCTGGTGAGTCATCTCGTCTCTCCCTCAGTCACTTTGATCTTAGTTCCGCATTTTCCTCCTTCCTATATCCGCTTTTGGGTTAAATTTCTCTCATTGGCAGGCCGGAGAAGAGCAAGGAGAGAAAGGGCTCCCATTCCTGCCTTCTGTCAGTCGAATTCTTCGGTCGGACCTGTACCAGTAGCGGATGTAAGTAGGGGCGTTCATGCTCCGGCTACCTCACAGATCACGGCTACGCCCGGACCCGACCATTTGGCGGCTGCTGCTCTGGTGGAAGCACTGGTCCCCGCAGTTCATTTAGCGGACGAATTATCTCAGGGCGATGGTGAAGAGGCTCTGTCAAAGAGGCGGAGGATGATGCCTGATGGGGCGCCCTCGATTGAAGGGGCTTCGAGGGGCAATCTCGTGTTGGCGGTGTCAGAATCTAATGGTGATGCTAGTTTGGGTGTAGAATCTGCATTCTCCTTGGGCGTTGAGACAGTGCCTGTTTCGGGCGTGGAGAAAACTACCGAGGAAGGAGGGTAGAGTTTAGAGGCCGCTGCGATCGTTCCGAGCGGTCCATTGACCTCTCAGCAAGGTCGTGCCCCCTCTTCGTCCAATGAGAGGGCGAAGAGCGTGGCTATGGATGATTACGAATCCGGTTCAGATATTGATTCCGGGGACATGAGAATGTTTGAGGAGGGGTTTACCCCGGTCGAGGTGAGAGCAGAGGGTCCTTCCCGCGTGCTTGAGATTCCACCAGATTATGAACTGTTGGAGGATATAGTGGACTTGGTTCCCCAATTCGACCTTATATGTTCCGCTACCGAAAGCAGGTCTCTTCGGGGGATTAGCGATGTTGGCCTGTCACGAGGTGTAGTTGGGATGGCTTTGAGGGTGAGTTATTTACTGTATTCTTTGTTTCACGACTTCCATTTTTGCTGAACCTTTCTTTTTCCTCCTCTTTTTACTTTTCAGATTTTTATCTTGGAGACTGAGGGTGCTCGTCGGGCGGAGACGCGGGCTGTTGTCTTTCAGAAAATGGCTTCGAAATACCATTGCTATCGCGATAAGCGTCGCGAGATGCATGCGCTGCTCAGAGCGGGCGGTAGTCATCAATCCCTTAGGGAGGAGTTGGAGCGGAAAGATGAGGACTTGATGCGGTCCATTGGCAGATGCAGCGAGCTCGAGGGGCTGCTTAGGGCCAAAAAAGAGTAGTTTGAGGTGGGCAAAGGGGTTGCGGCCAAATGTGTTTATCTCCAAGCGAAGGTGGTGGCCTTGCGAGCGGAGCTTGAGCAACACGCCACCAGAGTTGCCGGTCTAAGCGTCGAGTTGTCGGAGAAGGAGATTGAGTTGGAGAGGGTTGAGGGAGCCCGAGTGGCGGCTTTAGCGAGGGCACCGGAACTGGAAGATACTATCCGCGTTTTTAGGTTTGAGTGAGCAGCTGAGATGGAAACGTTTTCATCGAGGGAGGTGCGGCTCGAGGAGCGAATCAGTGAGCTTGAGAGAGATGTCGCGGACCTGGGCGATCAAAATGTGACTCTCGAGGCTGAAAATGTGCGGTTGTTGGCTCAGGCTCCTCCGCAAGCATCTGCCTCTGCTGCTGTTCCTCGTCGTTTGTACGAGGTGTGGATCCATGTTGAGGCTCAGCGGGATATATACAAGGACTTGTTGACGCCGGCGAGTGTTCCTGAGGCCGCTTTTGAAGATATCTGCGCTAAAGCACGCGAGGCCCGTATTGCCTGCAGCTATGATCCTGCGACACCGGAGGCCGGCGAAGATGATGAGGACGAAGATGGGCTTACCTTTGATGGTAAAAGTGTTGATGGAGGGGACGATGGTGGAGGTGAAGCCGCTGGACCGATCGGGGAGAAGAGGGATGGCGTGGATGGGGACAGTGTTGAGTAAAGGCTTTGTGCTTAGTTTTTCTGAACTTATTTTTTTTTCTTTTTTTCATTGTTGCTGGTTTTCATTTTGTGGGGGCCTGCTTTTGGCCTTTTGTAAGACGCTATTTATTTGTTTCTTTGAATAAAAAAGCCGGTTTGTCTTTGGTTGTATGTCTTTGGCTTTTCTGTCAGAAAATATCTTTGGATTTTCTCATGATGAATCCTAACTTTCAGCTGAGAGTTCGAGCGAGGCTGAATTTTGACTTGGGATTAACTCGAGCGAGGTCGAATTTTGACTTTTAGTTGGTTCGAGTGAGGTTGAATTCTACTTTCAACTGGTGATGGCCGATGGACACAGGGGTATGTTCGAACGAGGTCGAACTTTGTCTTGTTGATTCGAGCAGGGTCGAATTTTACTTTCGATTGTCGACGGCCGGGGTCCGCATGGGTGTGAATTCGAACGAGGTCGAATATGACCTGTAATGAGTTCGAGCGAGGTCAAACTTTGATTTGTTAATTCGAGCGAGTTCGAATTTTACTTTCAATTGACGATGGCCCGGGGCCGTATGAGTGTGAATTCGTACGAGGTCGAATGTGACCCGTAATGAGTTCGAGCGAGGTCGAACTTTTACTTATTAATTCGAGCGAGGTCGAAATTTGACTTATTAATTCGAGCGAGGTCAAATTTTACTTTCAATTGGTGATGGCCCGGAGCCGTATGGGTGTGAATTCGAACAAGGTCGAATGATACCCGTAATGAGTTCGAGCGAGGTCGAACTTTGACTTGTTAATTCGAGCGAGGTCAAATTTTACTTTAAGTTGGCGATGGCCCGGGGCCGTATGGGTGTGAATTCGAACGAGGTCGAATGTGACCCGTAACGAGTTAGAGCGAGGTCGAACTTTACTTTTAATTGGCTATGTCTTGGGGCCGTATGGATGTGAATTCGAATGAGGTCGAATGTGACCCGTAATGAGTTCGAGCAAAATCGAACTTTACTTTCAATTGGCGATGGCCTAGGGCTGTATGGGTGTGAATTCAAACGAGGTCGAATGTGACCCGTAATGAGTTCGAGCGAGGTCGAATTTTATTTGAATTGGCGATGGCCCAGGGCCGTATGGATGCGAATTCGAACGAGGTCGAGTACATTTCATGTGTTGGCATGATGTGTAAACTCGGTGGAGTCATGTAAGAATATCGCATACTGCCTCGCTTGCTTTTTCATTGGAGAATATTACATGTTGCTGCATGGTCTATGCATGCGCCGGGAGGAGTTCCAGCCTATCTAGTCCCTTCATTGCTTGACCTGGAGAGGTAGTTGGAGGGTCAGGCGATGAACTCATTACTTAGGCTTTGAGACATCCTGAGCCTTGATTAATTCGGGAGGGGTTCGGATGTAACTCATTGAATTTAGTTGGTGTGAGTCGGCGTAGCGCTGTTTTGGCGAGTATGCGGGCGAGTTTTGCGCACTTATGTTCCGCATGTGTGGGTGAGATTTGCACATTTTCCGAGTTGGCTGCCCAGTCCCAATCTACGGGGACTTTATCTTTATGGTGTCAACTTGTTCTAAATCGTTGCCCATTGTCTGCAGTATGATATGGTGTGGGGTGTTTTCCTGATGTGCTGTAATCTGAAGGGGTCAGAGCATCTTCATGAAGATGAAACTTAAAATCTGTATGTCGGCAGTCCCTTGTTCACGTATTTGGGAGGACACCCCTGTCTCTGTTCCACTTTTAAAAAAAAAAGGAATAACAGGTTAAAAGCAAACGGAATCATTTGTTACCTCGACTGGTTGGTTGGCGGGTAGAGGGGAGTGGCCACGTTTCTTTTTCTGGCTCTGCTTCGTGGTTGCTATCAGCTTGGTAAGGTCGCTTACCTCAGCGCTCTGTGCTTGAGGGGCTTGGGCGAGCTGACGTCCGTCAAACTCGGGTGACGTCTAGTGGGTCTTTGGATTGGTATTTGCTGTCTCCGCTCCTTAGACCTGGAAAATCTTCCCGACTTGACTGGCAACAAACTGGAAATCACACCGCAGAACGGCTCGTTTTGTTCCATACTCTGATGTTGGTTTTAGATCTGATACCAGCTTTGTGCTTGGCCTCGTCGTTGGTTGAGCCTGGGTATCTCATGGACGGGCGACTTACTTTGCCCATTAAGACCTTGAGTTCGAGTCCCGGTTCGGCCCAGTCCCGGGCGCACAAAGACGACAGAAACACAAGACGTACCACAAACATACAGATGAGGCATATTTATTATTCCGGAGGATTACATAGCGGGCACAATTCCACATTGTAAGATAGAAGGCAGTATGCGTGAGGTATAGATGATATTTGGTGTTAATATGGCAATAAGACTGCAGACGCGCTCCGTACGTAATGGTCGTAGTCCTATTCTGACGACTTGTGCTCACAACACACCTAAGCTGCTATCACTGCGCAACGTAGTTCTCGTGTATAAATCAAACACAACTCCGATTTCGTGCAAGGACCTAGGTTGATTTGGCGGTTTCAAGGGTCTGCCGGCAAGTTTCTTAAGTCTGCGTGCGTAATGAAAGGACGAAACTTCATCAAATGAGAAATAGAACTAGGGCCGCATTTGGATTTAGAGGAAACTAAGACTTTGGCTAGGAAATCCCCACAGACGACGCCAAATTATTTGACCAAAAAGCTTTTTAAGTTTTTTTGCCAAGCTAAATCAAATGATTAGAAAAAGGATAAATCCTAGCCAAAGATAATTAGTTCTAGATCAAGGAGCATAAGCGAGAAGAAGTTAATATGGTTGGAACTAAGAATCGGTTACAATCCTCGATTGAGGTCCATGATATAGGAAGAAGAAATATTTTGGATAACATTAAATAATAATGTAAAGTAAAAGGAAGGAGAAAGTTCACCAATCCATTGATGAGATAGATCTTCATTTATTCAAAAAAGTTGTCTACATGTTATTACCAAGGCTCTGAGCAATTTCCTTTGCATAAAGCAGGCTCTCAGATCCTAAGCTTTCTGTGAGTGAAGATGTGTGTGTTCTTGAATCCCCCCTTACTTCACTCTCTCCCCTAGTATTTATATAAAATATTTTCATCTACCCAACGGTCCTTAACCAGAGTACCTAAATATTTTGACCATACTTAGATTGTCCCTCTGAAACGCCATAGCGTCTACTTCGCCATGTCGGCCTTCTGAATGTATGACCTCGGCTATAGCCGAGGCATTCACTGTCATATCGCCTCATAAGTACGACTTCGACTTACTCGACCCCTTGTCATTCCTTCTTATGCGAACTTCTTTTGATCAGATTTTGACCCATACAAGGTGTCACAATAGCTTTATTTGCAGTATTTCTATCTATTATTTTGAAGATTTATAATTCTTCCGTTTTATTGGATAGAATTTCAATGAATTAGATCTATAAAAACCGTAAAGTACTTGCCTTTGAGTCCAAAATGACTCATTTAGAGCTCCAATTTCTAGTGCATTCTATTTTCTTTTGGTAGTTCAATTGTGGAATTTCTTTGTTTATGTATTTCTGGAGTATAAGCGTGTGACTTGTTATAATTCATACTATTGATAGTATATAGTAGGGGTGTACATAAGTCGGGTTGGTTCAAAATTTTCAATTATCAATCAAACTAATGGTGTCAGATTTTTAAATCTATAAACTCAACCAAACTAATAAAATCGGGGTTTTCAATCTCGGATTTTCGATTTTCTTCAGGTTTTCGGTTATTTTTCCAATGAAGTCTTCATAGCACAAAATATATAACTTATGCTCCAAAATTTTCTTTAGTAATACAACTATGTAATGTATTTTTCAAGAAAATAACATAATAATATGAGATAAGTCATAGCATTATACTAAAATATTCAATAACAAAGATAATAAAACTGCATATAGTAAATATTGCTAATTAATAAACCATAATGAAAATCAACATAATCCAAAAATACTATGTCATGCTAAAATAAGTATAGCTAATAAGTAAAATTAATTACATAATTAACCACTAACGAAAAAGATAAACTAAGTTATGCATTTTTATTATAAACCAATATAAAACTAAAAAATAGATATCCAATACTATCATCATTCCTAGTGTTGAATTGAATTTCTTTTGTTAACATTAATAATGATTTGAACTTTATTTGAGTTACTACATTTATGAGCTATAAAATTTATTTATTATTTAAGAATGTTAAGTCTAAAATTGAAACAATACGTTAAAATATATAATTGTGAAAAACCTTAATAACAAAATATTTATAAATTACATTACAATAAAAATTTATATATATAAAATATTCTTAAAAGTTGTCTACATATACTATCGAGTTGGCTTGATTTCGGTTTGACTTTTTTTAGTTAAAACCAAACCAAACCAAACAATTTGTGGTCGTCTTTTATTTCCAATACCAAACCACAGTCATGTTTTTTTTTCCGGTTTGGCTCAAATTATTTGTTTGGTGGGGTTTATCGATTTTCTTTGTACACCCCTAATACAGAGAATGTGTCAGTCACAACATCCCTATATAACAACACTTTTCTACAAAAGCCAAGCTTTTTCGGAACCAATTTTTATATTATATTATAATATATGTTCTCTATAACAGCACCTCGCTATTACATCCAAAAATATTCGGAACAAACGAAATTGTTATAGAGAGGTTTGACCGTATATTGTTCTAATATTTGTAACACAAAATAGATTAAGAAATATTTGAACAAATTATTCATACTTAATTTATTTAAAGCGACTCGATGGACAAACTCAAGGAACTGCTTTGCCTCTAGGTTGACTTGGAAGTCTGCTTTAATAAAGTAGCTCGGGGGAACCTTAAGACAGGACATCGGGGCGAAGGTATGAAGGTACGACAATGCAGCCCAGTCTGGTCTGAGGAGGTCTTGGTAATTATTCAGTTAAAAAGTCTGACCTGAATTGATTCCATACTATAATTACGCAAACAAAAAGGCTTATCGGATGGCTTGGTGATGTGACCATAGAACAGGTATGTTTTTCCTTTCACAATTAATTACCATTACGTAATTCTTCTTAATTACATTCAGTTCTATGCTTCTGGCGTTTCCATTTTGTAAATGTGAGATATTAATCACTTTCATTAACAATCCCTAACCATATACTGTTACGTTACCACTACTCTATAGTATTTAAGCTCGTCCTGAACATCTCAAATTATTCATCCAATTGCTTACAGCTCTTCTCAGAGGTCATTTCACTGCAAAACACTTACACGAGAAGAGCCAAGTAAGAAGCCATTTTCTTCTTTATTGTTAATGTTGCTTATATTACTGCTAAAAATTCCACATAATTACGTTTAATCTTTCTACTTTCTGTAGTAGCTATAGTGTTTATACAGTTAATTTTTTATACTTGACAAGATATAATGGAATGTGCGCATCATCAAATAGTGTTTAAACATTTTTTTTTTATTTGGATTACATGAGTTGAGTTTAAACAAAAAAATATGGTTTGCATAGCTGACCCCAACTTGTTGCGCATTATTATTAACTATAATAAGATGAATTTGTAACAAAGAGTATTAATGTTATTGGTAAAGTTACTGCCATGTGACTAGGAGATCACGAGTTCGAGCCGTGAAATCAACTTCTTATAAAAACGTAGGGTAGGACTGTGTACTATAGACCATTATGGTCTAGCCTTTTCTCGATTCGTGCGCACAACGGGAGCTTAGTGCATCGGGCTGCCCTTGTTGCACTTCCTTCCCACTAATTTTTGAATAGTACTAAGTACTAACTAAGCTGTGTTATTTGTGGTGCAGTGCCAAGTATGAAGATGAGTAGCAGGTTTGTTCTTGTATGTATTGTGTGTGTTTTTGTGCAAACAACATATGCAAGGAAGCTTCTACAATTTCCATCCGGAAACATCCTCGGCTTTGGCGGAATTGACCAAATTGTCGGAAATGTTGCCGGCGGCGGCGGTGGAGGTGGCGGCGGAGGGGGAGGAGGAGGTTCAGATGGTGGACGCGATTGGGGAATCGGAGGTGGAGCTGGCTTTTTTAGTGGACCAGGCAATGCCGGCGGTGGCGGCGGTGGAGGTGGAGGCGGAGGAGGAGGTTCAGATGGTGGATGGGGAATAGGAGGTGGAGCTGGCCATTTTACTGGATCAGGCAGTGGTGGTGGTGGAGGTGGCGGTGGCGGTGGCGGAGGAGGAGGTGAGAATGGTGGAATTGGTGGGGGAGTAGGAGGTGGTTGGGGTGGATCAGGTAGCAATGGAGGTGGTGGTGGCGGCGGCGGCGGCGGCGGAGGAGGAGGCAGCGGGAGTGGTTTTGGTGGCGGAGCTGGTCAAGGCTATGGAGTGGGAGTGGTGGCGACTGTTGATCCTACTATTGAAGATTGAATAAGGCCTTTTTTTTGGTGATCACCATTTTCATCGGATTTTGCTCAAATATAGGTTTAGAATAAGGAAATAGGTATTCCTGATTTTTATCGATTTTGAGTTTGAGAATTGTCTTTGAAATTATGTTTATTGATATAATTTCAATTACTCCACTCCAGTTTTGGTTCTTGTGATTGATACTGCATTATTCCAGCTTTAATCCTCGTATTATTCAACTGAGCACATTTAACTTTCAGCTAAACGTAATGTGTAAATTTAATACTTAAAGCTAATTGACCACAAATTTTTATTTTTCCATTACGGAAATGACCATTACTTTCCGTCCTATTTTGTGAGTTTGAAATTGTTAAAGAAAAAAACTATATAAATTTTAATTAAGAAATTGCATTTCTTAAATTCAACACTGATTGCTGACAAAAAGATTTAAAAAAATCGATTATATTAGATACGTTTTTAAACACATTTAATAACTTATTCGTCTTCCTATTCTGTCAAGCTCATCATTATTACCGCATTCCACCATTGTCATTTGTGTGGTATACTTTGCTTCCTGTTGGGCATCAATTAAAACTTAATCCATTCGATCTGTTTGTTTTGTTGCTTTAGTTTTAAATTTTAGAATTTTTTAATTCATTGTTTTCCAAACACCAAAAAATAGGATATCTCATGGTTATTTTCGCAATTACAGACAAAAAGAAATTAGCATTTGAAGGACTAAAATCGCACATTTGATTTAGTTGAAGGTTAAATGTACTAAATGGAGTAATAGTAAAATTGTCTACCTATGAGTCACGATTTCGAGTCGCGTAATTAGTCATTCATGTTTCTATTAGAGTAGGCTGCCTACATCATACCTCTTTGGATTACGGCCCTTCCCTGGACCCTGCATAAACGCGTGATGTTTTGTATGCCGAACTGCATGAGGTGTACCGTGTATTCAACGTGATTTTTGTGGCTGTTTCCAGGGGCGGATGTAACATACAGTACTTTTGTAGGGAAATGACACGGAAAAATAACAACACTATTGCAATAAAATTATCTGTGAGCGAACATACGCCAACTGGCTTGAGTCGTGCTGTGCACTGTCCTAAGAAACTATTTCATCAATGTGAAATGTTTTCCCAGAATTAAACAAGCCCATCTCTATTTATTTAGAGGATACATGAATCAACAAAATTAATATACCAGCAAGTTGTTAAAGGAAACAAATAAAGTATCTATTGAAGATAGAAATGAGTGGAAACTTAAAAAGAACATTGGAAAGAAAGTAAGAGAGCTAGTAGTGATTTGAAGCTAATGATTAGCTTTTCTTGGTGTTTCGTCCGTAGAAATTGAAGGCCTACTTATAAGCTCAATAATAACAATTGCTTCAAACAAGTGTTATGTCTCCTCTCCCACTTGGTACTTGGCTTATGCCACTTACCCAAAACCAAGATAAATGTTGTCACATGCGTGATATCGAAATAGACCAAAGACACTTGTGGAATTTCCTACATGCGTAATAGCCACTTAAAAATAGGTATGACATTTGTAAAATAGAAGGACACTTGGCTATGTAATTTTTTTTGAAATTACTGTCACAACTTTCAGCACGGAGCATAAATTTATATGTAAAAATCATTAAAATTGTAATAAATTTTGTGTGATAACGGAAAACAGTTTATTGGCAGCAAGTAACAAAATTTCTCGAGGATCACAAGATCAAAAGAATCCTATCAACACCTTATCATCCCAGAGGGAACGGGCAAGCCAGATCGACCAACAAAACCATCATCCAAAATCTAAAGTGGAAGAGAAAGGGGTGCTATTATGGCGGCAAAATTTAGTATGTTCAGTACAATTCCGAAACGAAGAAAGAACACAACATTCTGCAAACTTCTAAAATATTTGTCTAAAGTTTGTCTGCAGAAGCAGGGATGGAAGGGTATTCACTCGAACCCTCTTCGTCAAAAAGATTATATTGTATATATAAGACAAAATTTGTATTTTACCTCCATATATTATGTGTTGAATCCCTTTGACATAGCCCAAAAGCATAGCTTAGTGGTCAAGGGGTTCAAAACTTTTGTAAGATCGTTGGTGCTACTCCCACTAGCTACAACCCTTTTAACTTTTTCCTTTTTTTGAACCCCTTGGCGTCAATCCTGCCTCCGCCACTGTGCAAAAGTGCAAACTTCAGATTAGTTTGTCTGAAATTTGCACTGCAACTGAAGAACTTCAAACCGATTATCTAACTTTTTGCACTGAGATAGAAAAACTTCTGAAGTTTGTGTTGGGTTTTTAAGCTATATTAATGCTCAAAAGAGGGTGAATGAGAAATGGAGGAAAAAATGGAATATTTGAGTTTCCCTCCTTAACGAAGGGACATTTTCCCATATTGGAAGAGGAAGAAGTTTTTGATGGGTATATAAGCAATTGCTCTTCTTCTAGCTCTTAAAGAGTTTAGAAGAAGGCAAGCCTCGCGCCGTCGTCGTCGTTGCTCACTCGGCTCGGCTTCGGCTTCGGATTTGGATTTGGTCGAATGATAGATTGATTAATTTTTTGGACCAAATTTATTTGTTAATAGTAAAATATTAACAGAAATGTTATTAAATATCCGTTTTAATAACATAAGATTAATATTAAATCCAATGGTCCATTATCCGTTTTCCGTTTGTCAGTTTTGTAACTGAAAATTAACCTCCCTCTTGAATTCCCGATTTATTGTTATGTAAATAGCCATTTAGTTATGGCATTTATGCTATGGCCGTTTTGCATAAACAACCATTCTGAAAAGTTGCACCTCTTCAGTTTTCAGCCCAACATTGTCTATAAATGCCAGTCCATTCTCTCAGATTTTCCATACGATTTTATGAGTTCTCCTCCTTTCTTCTGCATACTTTTAACTTCAAAGAAAGAGACAATAAGTGTCATTTGCTACCGAACTTTGTGTTCCCTGAAATATCGGGGTTTGAAGTACCACTACACCAGTGTGTAGTTCGTTCTATTTTAGGAGGAATTAATCCATAACTTTGGGTACTAGGAGGGCATTAAATTCCTTAAGAAAACACTGTGAATTCAGTAGACTCGGATTAACTTATGTTTCATTTACGTTTCTATTTATATGTTATTTTATCTTTTTCAAAATTAGTTTAAAAATATAGTATTCTAACAAGCTTAAGGAATTTAACTTTTATTTTCTGTATTTGTGTTATATTTACTGTTCTGGAAATTAAAGCTTTCATGGCGATTTTCTACTCCATTGGAGAATAAAATCTACGTGATTTTCTACTCCAGTAGTTTAAAAGTTTATTAAATGTTAGTTTGTGTTATTCTTTTACAAGAAATGACGAATGACAATGGAAACCAAGCTGTTCCGATGGTGACTGCCAATGCATCGACAAGATAAACACCGGCATTGGCACCGGCAGAGAAACCCGAAAAATTTTCTGGGATTGATTTCAAAGGGTGGCAGCAGAAGATGTTCTTCTACCTGACTACTTTAAGTCAGCAGAAGTTCATTAAGGAAGAAGTTCTTGTTCTGCCCGATGAAACTCCAGAGAATGAACGGTTTCTCGTGATTGAGGTGTGGAAGCATTATGATTTTCTATGCAAGAATTATATTCTTAGCGGACTGGAGGACAATCTGTATAACGTCTATAGTGGCGTGAAGACGTCAAAAGATTTGTGGATTGTGCTTGTAAGGAAATACAAAACTCAAGATGCCGGGTTGAAGAAATTCATTGCCGCTAAAATTTTGGACTACAAAATGGTAGATAGCGAGTCTGTTATTACCCAAGTCAGGAATTGCAAATGATTATTCACGATCTCCTTAGTGAAGGTATAAGTAGAATTAATACTAATGCTGGTAGTATTAATTTTATTATGTTTACTAATAGAATTTTCATTGAAGGTCTTGTCATCAATGAAGCATTCCAAGTAGCAGCGATGATTAAGAAGTTGCCTCCTTTGTGGAAGGACTTCAAAAACTACTTGAAACACAAACGCAAGGAGATGTCTCTTGAAGATCTCATTTTCAGTTGAGAATCGAAGAGGACAATGAAGCTGCCGAAAAGAGAGGTCGTGGAAACTCAACAATAATGGGAGCAAATATTGTTTGAGGATACTCCTCAAAATAAGAGAAAGAGGAAGCAGGTTTCTGGACTAAAAAGTAACCCAAGCAAGAAGCGGTTCAATGAAAATTTCTACAACTATGGAAAGTTGGACACAAATCTACAGATTGTAGTGCTCCGAAGAAAGATAAGAAGAAGGGTCAAGCAAACATGGTTGAGAAGCATGAAGATGTTGATGACTTATGTGCTATGCTTTCCGAATGCAACCTGGTGTGCAATCCTAAGGAGTGGTGGATTGATTCTGGAGCCACTCACCATGTTTGTGCTGTTAGAAAAACTTTTGCTACATATGCTCCTGTTGGACCCGAAGAGACACTTTCTATGGGAAATGCTGCAACGGCCAGGATTGAAGGATGTGGGAAGATATTTTTGAAAATGACTTATGGCAAGGTGGTGACTTTGAACAACGTCCTTCATGTTCCCGAGATTAGGAAGAACTTAGTCTCTGCTGGACTTCTTGTTAAAAATGGTTTTAAGTGTGTTTTTGTTTCCGATAAGGTTGTAATAAGTAAGAACGAAATGTCTGTAGGAAAAGGTTACCTCACTGAGGGCCTTTTCAAGCTGAATGTAATGGTTGTTGAGAATAATAATAAAATTTCAGCTTCGTCTTACTTACTTGAGTCAAATGAATTATGGCATATACATTTGGGTCATGTCAATTATAAAACCTTGCGGAAAATGATTAATTTGGAAGTATTGCCTAAGTTTGAATGCGACAAATAAAAATGCCAAATATGTCTGAAATCTAAGTATGTTAAACATCCTTATAAGTCAGTTGAAAGGAATTCAAATCCTTTAGACTTAATTCACACATATATTTGCGACATGAAGTCAATACCATCTCGCAGTGGAAAGAAGTATTTCATAACTTTTTTTGATGATAGTACTCGATATTGCTATGTTTCCTTGCTTAATAGTGAATATGAAGCAATAGACGCATTCAAGCAATACAAAAATGAAGTTGAAACGCAACTTAACAAGAAAATCAAAATGATAAGAAGTGATAGGGGTGGTGAATATGAATCTCCTTTTGAACAAACATGTTTAGAATATGGAATTATTCATCAAACAACGGCCCCTTACACACCCCAATTCAATGGGATTGCGGAAGAAAGAATAGTTCATNACTAAATCGAGTGCCCATAGCAAAACACAATCCATTTCATATAAAAAATGGAAAGGAAGGAAGCCCAACTTGAATTATTTTAAAGTGCGGGGTGTTTGGAAAAAGTGCAAGTTCCTAAACCCAAAAGGGTAAAAATAGGACCGAAAACCGTTGGTTGTGTTTTCATAGGATATGCAACCAATTGGTAAAGCATATCAATTTATGGTTCATAAATCAGAAAATTCCGACTTTCATAATAATACGGTTATAGAATCAGATAATGTTGAGTTCTTTGAAAATATATATCCGTATAAAAAGGAATGTGAGTCGATTGGTGAAGGATCTAAACAACCTCGGGATGAAACAAAAGAAAGTACATTTAATCAGGAGGATCCAAGACGTAGTAAACGTCAAAGAACGTCTACTTCATTTGGACCAGGTTTTGTGACTTTCTTATTGGAGAATGAGCCTCGAACATTTAAAGAAGCTATGTCTTCTTCGGAATCATTGTTTTGGAAAGAGGCAGTCAATAGTGAAATAGAATCCATATTGAACAAGTCACGACCCAAAATCTATTAAGGTCGTGATGGCGCCGGACACCATCGTCAGGCAAGCCAACCATTAATTAGTTGAAATAAATTCCTGTTTTAACATTTTTGAAATCGTTACCTTTCACTTTATTATACAATAACATTTTTGAAATCGTTACCCGGTGTCACAAGTGCATGAGCAATTTCTAAGAATTTATACAATCATTACAAAGCTTGTCCGAGATAAAAATTGGACAATGAAATTTAAAACAAAATGAATATAATATGAGGGAGACTCTGTCAGCTGCGGATCGCCTCCGGATGATGCAGCTCGCCTAAGTCCCCGAACCAGCCACATTGCTGTGAAAGTACCTGTGCAATAAAAATGCACAACAAATGTAGCATGAGTACGAAAATAATGTGTACTCAGTAAATCGGCCCCTAACCTCAGAGAAGTAGTGACGAGAGGTCGAATTAGACACTTGCTAGAGGTCAATTTAGTATATTCAAGTGTGACGCTAAGCATGATTATCATAGGTAATTTATTAAAATCAGGAATGAATAATATCAACCCTTCCACATTTAACACTTTAACTCTTCATCATTTCAATAACAATTAATCAAACATGGGTGATTTAATCGAATAAAATAATAAACGGGAAAGAACAACTTCTTCCAAAAATTTTAATAACTTTAAATCTCTGTCATTTCAGTTGACAACTTAAAATTCCAGGCCAGTAATCAGGCAAATATCACAACAAATACGCAGTAAATATCATGCGCAAGCAATGCCAAGGGTCGAATGGCGCGGACCAACAATAATAAATTGTGCACCGCCGAAGGGTCGAACGGCTCGAACCATAGATGCATCTATTTTTCCCCGCTCACGAATCGATCATGCGACGCGTTCAACATAAAAATAATAAGGCTAGCCTGCTCGCGAATCATACCTGCGACTCATGTGCTCCACATATTCACATATAAATCGGCATTTTTATCAAGAAAACAGTTACTCGGGAAAGTGGTAAAATTTTTCTTAAAGGAACATGAAAATAGCTTTTAAATCTTTGTTTTGAAACTCATTTGCCAAGTTTAATAATATTCAATAATATAACCTTATCAGGTATACAATTATCCACGGAGGAATCAATTCTCTTTCTAAATAATTATGAAAGGTACACTCTAGTCTTCTTAGGAAATCAATTACCGATTTTCAATAGCATTAACAACCTAATATTAGTGGCAAGATCACATGTACAACACGTAAGGCATGCTAGTGGGCCCTAGACTACCCGTACATGGCATAATAGTAGCTACGCACGGACTCCCGTCACCTCCTGCGTACGTAGCCCCCCGCAGATAGTAGCACATACTTAATTAGTTCACCTAGGGGATAATTCCCCCTCACAAAGTTAGAAAAGAGACTTACCTTGCTCCGAAATTCCATAACCAGCTTTCAAGCCCTTCCGACGACTCCAATGGACGCACAACGCCCCTAAAACTATCCAAATAACGACAAACCAATAAAAATTCATTCTAATATTTGCAACAATCCAAATTATATTATTTCCCAACTCCGCTCAGTGAATTGACCAAAATGCCCTCAGGCCCACGTGCCCGGATTACGAAATTTCTCGAAGATATACCCTACCCGTAGCCTTACTAACTCAAATATACAATTTACTCTAAATTCCATGCTCAAATTCGTGGTAGAAATCCAAAATACCATTTCTAGGTTTTTCTTCAATATTTTCCTAATTTTCCACATGTTTTCATGCTTTAATCCATATCTAATTCATGTATTTAACTTGAAATGAGTAGAAACAAATTACCTTGACATAGATGATGAAAATCCCCACTTGAAGCTCTCCAAAAATTGACCAACCAAGAGAAAAATGAGAAGAAATGGCCCAAATCCCGTCTTAAAACACTTACTACCCAGACGACCTCTTCTATGCGATCGCACTGCCCTTCACGCGATCGCATAAGCCAATACCAAGAGCCACCAAAATTTCCTCTGTGCGATCGCATACAAGACCCAGCATTCGCATAGGCCAACCCAGCAGCCTTCACAAATTACCTCTATGCGATCGCAAACAACTCCCCGCGATCGCATAAGCAAATTACCAGGGCCTCCAAATCTTCTTCTATGCGATCGCATACATTGCCACGCGATCGCATAAACCAAATCCCAGCAGCCTCCAGATCCTTCTATGCGATCGCATCCCCACTCAAGTGATCGTATAGAGTAAAACCTGCTGCACTCACACTAGAAAACCAGCAATCCTCACAAGGCAAGAATCGACCCGTTGAGCATCCGAAACACGCCCGAGGCCCCCGGGACCTCAACCAAAACTACCAACCAGTCCCAATACCTCATTCGAACTTAGTCAAGCCTTGAAATCACATCAAACAACATCAAAATCATGAATCGCAACCCGATTCAAGCTTAATGAACTTAGAACTTCAAACTTCTATATTCGATGCCGAAACCTATCAAATCACGTCTGATTGACCTCAAATTTTTCACACAAGTCACATTCAACATTACAGACCTGATCCAACTTTTGGAATCGCATTCCGACCCCAATATCAAAATTTCCACTTCAGGTCGGATTTCTCAAAAATCTTCAAATTTCTATCTTTAGCCAAATGACTTTAAAATGACCTCCGGACATCCGAATTCACTTCCGACCGCGCTCCCAACTCTAGAATCATCATACAGAGCTATTCCTAGGCTCGGAATCCCAAACAGACATCAATATCACTGAAATGCGCTTCAAGCCAAACTTAGGAAATTTCTTCAAAAATGCTGACTTCCATAATATATGCCGAAACGCTCCCGGGTTATCCAAAACCCGATCTGGACATACTCCCAAGTCCGTAATCATCATACGAACCTGCAGGAACCTTCAAATCCTAATTCGGAGGTCGTTTACTCAAAATTCTAATCTTAGTCAATTTCTCCAACTTAAGGCTTCTGAAATGAGATTTTTCTTTCCAAACCAACTCTAAAATTTCCGAAATTCAATTCTGACCATACCTACCAGTCATAATACCTGAAATGGAGCTGGTCACGACTTCAAACCAGTGAACGGCGCGCTACATCTCAAAACGACCGGTCGGGTCGTTACATTCTCCCCTACTTAAACAGACGTTCGTCCTCAAACGTGCTAAGAACTGCTCTGGAGTTATCTGAAACCACTGTTTAACACCCCGAGCACCTGCCCGTGCTACCACAACCCAGTTGAGTACATTAGCTTGATCAAATCTGAAGATTTCTTCTTTTATCCATATAATAAGCTCAGAATCCAGTTCCAACACTTGAAATTTCTCTGCCAGGCCTAGTTCCAATGTATAAACACCGTATCAACTACCACACAATATACCAGAACATGACTGCATACCTTTGTTGAATTAGCACCATGCACCGCAAAATTTATAATCTAACCACAATGAAGTTCCCTGAACCTTAATAGCCAAAATTTCACGAATCTGATGCTCTCGATGCACCTCATAATAAATATACATACATCCTGCTATAATGCTGACGATACCACCACAACGGAGGAGATGTGTTAAAATTCATACCCAACTACAGAGTTAATAAATCATTGAATATCTCATCTTGACTAGAATCATCACCTCATTATGAACCGAATAAGGGTAACTGTCTGTTCATGTATTTCACATAACCTTATCACACTTGATCCCAGATCCAATAATCTTGTCTCACCTAGTATGAACTGTTCAGACAACAAATCATCCCAGTCATGACCAACAGTCTCACATGATACCACATCGCGCCAATAGGCCATAACTCAAACATGATAAATAAGAAATGACTCAGGAAGGGACTACTCAACCCGCGCAACTAATGTGAACTTTCCTCAGAAAATAGGAAGTAAAACCCAAGAAAAATAAATATAGGAACTTGACTCATCATCACACTGTTGCAGCGTGCAACCCGGTCCGAATAACATACCCGTGGCGACGTGCCACCCGATCCACACATAAAATTTACATAAAGAAATATATACGAAGCTGATTGCTCACTATTACAAATTACTGAATATCGATCATAAGCACGCTAAGTGCATAATACCATCCGGGGGAGACTGACAAAGCCATATGTTCACAAAACTCAAGCACAACTGAGGTGCGATATATATGTATACTCTGGATCCCAAGAGTTGTCCTGCTCACGTAACATCACCACTACACGGAGATCTCAACACATAAGAAATTATCAAGCCGTTTCACAACTCACACGACACTCCTGCGATAGAAGCTTAGGTTCTTTCACGTCCAGATAATCATGGCATAAATATAAGGTTATTGCAAAAGTTAATAGAATATGACGCGAGTAATTTATGGATTTACATTATTCATAAATAGCATTGTGATGACCCAAAGGGTCATTTTATGAATAAATACTCTGTTCTAAGCTTATTAACCATAAGAAACTAATTATAATTATCTCGATTTGCGTGCACAGTCTGGACGTGAAACCGGAAAGCTTTTATGTGAAAAATATAAGAAATAATGATTTTTAGAGTTAAAGTTTGATTATAGTTGACTTGGGTCAACATTTTGAGTAAACGGACTCGGATATGTGTTCCGACGATCCCGGGATGTCCGCAGTAAAATATAGGACTTAGGCGTATGTCAGAAATTGGATTCCGAGGTCCCTAGCCTTAGAAATTAATTTTTGAAAGAAATTATTTTGCTGAATTCTTAATGAAATAAAGAAATAAATTAATGTTTGAAACCATCGGTATCGGGTCCGTATTTTGGTTCCGGATCTCGATACAGGTTTGTTATGATGTTTACATCCTTCTGTCAAATTTGGTGAGAATCGGAATTTATTTGACGTGATTCGGACGTCCAGTGGAGAAATAGTGAAAGTTAAGTGTTCTTGAGAAAAATGATGAGTTTTGAGGTTAAATTCATAGTTTCAGATGTTATTTTCATGATTTGATCGCACGAGCAAGTCCGTATGATGTTTTAGACTTTCCTGCATGTTTGGTTTAGAGCCCCGAGGGCTCGGGTGAGTTTCGGGTAGGCTTCAGGATGTTTTGAACTTGTAAGAATCTGGTGTCAAAGCTGTGCTGGTGTGCCCGCACCTGCGAGCCTTGAGCCGCAGGTGTGAGTGGAAGCCCGCAGGTGCGACCAAGCCTGGGTTCCCCTACGTTCGCAGGTGCGGACCTTTCTACGCAGGTGCGCGACCGCAGAAGCGGTAATGCAACCGCAGGTGCGACCCAAGCATCGCAGGTGCGACCCAAGCATCGCAGGTGCGAGGGTCGGGCAGTGAGTTCATATTAATTAGAACTCCAGCGTTTTTCTTCTTATTTTTCACAAGGGTAGAAGACTTAGGGCGATTTTCTCAAGGCTTTTTCTTCCAAAATCATAGTTAAGTGTTCATTAACTATTCTCTTTTAATTACCGAATGTTTTTTATCACTTTTCAATCGAAAATCAAGAATGTTTATGGTAAAAATTGAGGGTTTGGGTAGAATTAGGAAATTTTTTAAAAATCAAATTTTGACCTCGAATTGGGGTCGGATTTCGAAACTAATTTCATATTTAGGCTCGGGGATGAATGGGTAAACGTAATTTTGTCAGAATCTCAAGTTTGGACCAAGCGGGCTCGGGGTCGGGTTTTAACCTTTTTTTGAGAAAACTTAGGAAAGTCATAAATTTTTAGTAAAGTTACTTCCTTTAGCATTACTTAATGCTATCAGGCTAATTATGATTAGATTCGGGTGTGTTGGAGGTTAATTCGAAAGGAAAAACGATAATTGAGCAGTGAGTGACCTGCGAGTTTGAGGTAAGTGTTTGGTTTAATCTTGACTTGAGGGAATATGAATCCCCAACTTAAATGCTATGTGAAGTCGCATGTGTGTGGTGTATAGGTGAGGTGACGAATATCTATGCACCACCAAATGGTCTGTAAAACATGATCCCTTCCCCGTTTCTAATTATTTGCTTGCGGACTTAATTGTTTCATGATCATTGAGGTTTATATGTCTATTGGGATTCATTGATTTATTGTTAAGTATTGCTTCAAGTATTTTGGAAGTGTTGGATGTTCTTTTGGTTTTGTTATGTTACATAAGGATTGAGTTGGATATCAGTGTTACGATATGTAAATAAATTCCGGTTGGCTTCGTTACGAAATGATAATTGATGAAGTTTATGAGTGTTACAGCTTCTGTTTACATGTGTTGATATAAAATTGTTGTGAAAGGCTTGGCTTGAATTGTGAAAGTTTCTTTTTATAAATAAACTGATATGATATTTCTCGTGGGAGCGGGTTGCATGCCGCAATAAGGAGTGATAAGGGTGGACATGTGGGATCGGGCTGCATGCCACAACAGGAGAAATAAAGGTGATATATAGAGGGAGGAGCAATAAGGCTGGACAGGTGGGAGCGGGTTGCGCTGTCACGACCCATTTCCGGAGTCGTGATGGCGCCTGTCGTGGAACCAGGCAAGCCACCCATTTTATCTAACTAAATACAATTTCTCATAAAATTCCCCTTTTAACAAATTCTGGAATCAATAGTAATAATAATAATAATAATAGTAATAATAATAAATCCAATATTTTTGGAAAACCAGTTTATGAAATCAAAAGACCAAATCCTACTAACCCCGGATCCAGTGTCACACAGTCATGAGCTGTAATACTTAATACAATAAAAAAGAATGACTAACATAGTCTGAAAATAAATATGTGAGGTAGAAAGGAAAGAGAGGACGAGATCACGGTCGCCAACTACTACCTCGTCAACTCTGATGAAACTGCTGTGCTCCCTGACCAGAGCTAAATTCTGCTGTACCTGTATCTGCACACAAGGTGTAGGGGGTAACATGAGTACACCAACTCAGTAGTAACGAAACCAAACTACGGGCTGAGAGGTAGTGACGGGCTAAACCTCCGACAATTTAAAAAACAGTATATAAATTGGACATGACAGTAATATATCAGGAAATTAACACGATGCATCAAGATATGCCTGTAACTCTCCATACTAGCATGAATGCATATAGAACCAAGAATGATGTATACTCAGTAATCACTCCATCATGAGGTGGTCCACTCAGTACTAGAATACGGCCTTCCGGCCCAGGGAAGTCCATCCCAGATATTACATAAACACAAGTGACACAACCACCAAGTACTGAGGAAAAAGGCCGATCCAGCCCCAACGGAGAAATCCATCTCCGGAACATAATAACCACGGAGAAATCCATCTCCGGAACAGAATACTCGGACAAATCCATGTCCAGGGAAATCCATCCCTCAATATCTGTGCGCTCACTGGGGTGTATAGACTCCGGAAGGGCTCCTTTCAGCCCAAGCTCTATATCAAGCCAACGAAGGCATGATTTCAGGATCGCTGTTGTGTGCAGTCTGACCTCATAACTGTCTCAAAACCAGGCTCCAAGCCTCACTCAGTCAGTACCTTCCAGTCTCACTCACAATGCTCTAACATATGAAAATCAGCTCAAAACAATGATAATATATAATAAACTAGCAACTCACGAGTCTAAGGCATGAAACATATACTATAACAGGACTGAGTACATGAAAGCAATAATCACAGATAGAGACAGCAATAATCGACCATTCCGGTCTAAACACATCGGCGTGAAGCCTTAACATTTATACTTAGCATGATTTCTATTTCGTTCAAGGTAATTACCACCTTCACAGTATAATATCAATCTGGGGTAACCAGTAGACAGTTTCATGGGATGAGCCAGGCTACAAATATTCGGTAAACGCCCGCATGCCCGTCACTTGGCAAGTGCGTCACCTTAATTAACAACAAATATCAAATAGTTTGGGGTTTCAAACCCTCAGTTCCAAGTTTGGAAGCGTTACTTACCTCAAAACCGGCTATCACACTACTCCGCAGTGCCCTTGACTCTAAATTCGGCCTCCGAGTGCTCCAAATCTACCAACAATCAGATGTATATCATTATAATATGCTAAGGAAATAATCCCAATTGAAATGTATCAAAAACACTCAAAAATCCCGAAATTGGTCAAAACCGACCCCCGGGACCATGTCCCGAAATTAAGAAATTTTTATACCAAACTGTTATTCGTCATCTCACGAGTCCGTACATATAAAGAACACCAAAATCGGAGTTCGTTTGACTCCTCAAATCGACCCTTAAAGATCTCATAATCTCAAGCCCAAAAATCCAAATTTTCTACTAATTTTCCATGAATTTACACTGGTTTTATGTTCTATAATAATCCATGATCGAGTTTTAATAATCAAAACACTTACCTCTATGAAGAACAAGGATTTCTCTCTTCAAAATTCGTCTCCTAAAGCTCTTTTCCGTACAACAATGGTGTAAAATAAGGTTTAAGTTGCGGAAGTGTTTATTTAAATATGCCCAGTGATTTCTTCACCGCGATAGCGGCAATAGCCACGCGATCGCGATTCACAACAACTCAAACCCACGCGATCAAAGCCCATCACACGCGATCGCGAAGCACACTGACCAGCCCCCACGTGCACCCCTCTATCCCTACGCGACCGCAACATGCCCCACACGATTGCACTGCTCAACCTGCTCAACCTATGCGATCGCGAACACACCTATGCGATCGTAGAGAGTAGAATTCTTCCCCTCACAAATTGCACTACGTGATCGCGACTCTCCCTACGCGATCTTAGTGAAGGAAAACCTGCTGCACAAAAACCAGAAAACCAGCAATTTACCTAAGTCCAAAAATGCCCGTTAACCAACCGAAATCAATCCCGAGCTCCTCGGGACCCCAACCAAAGTTACCAACACATCCCATAACATCATTAAAACTTATTTGCACTCTTAAAACACCAAAACTAACATCAAAACACCAAATTTACATCGGATTCAAGCCTAAGAACTTTGGAATTTCTAAAATCCTCCAATGATGCCGAAACTATCCAAAACAACTCCGATTGACCTGAAATTTTGCAGACACATCCAAAATGACATTATGAACCTGTTCTAACTGTCAAAATTCCATTTCGACCCCGATAGCCTATTTTCCACTGCCGTCCGGAAATCGCCAAAACTAGCTTTCGCCAATTCAAGACTAATTCTATGCCGGACGTCCCAAAATTATTGTGAACACACTCCTAAGTCCCAAATCACCTAACGAAGCTATTCGAACCATAAAATCTGCATTCCGAGGTTGTTTGCCAATAAGTCAACTCTTAGTTGACTTTTCTCATTTTAAGGCTATTCTTAAGTACTAAATGACTGAATTCTCATATAACCATTCCGATTTCAAGCCTATCAAATCTAACACATGAATAATAGAATAACCAATCTATAAAAAGTCAATAACAGTAATTATAATGCAGGTTTTTACGTAATGACAGACCGGGTCGTTACATGCGCGCCGCAACAAGGAGCGATAAGGGTGAATATTTATGTTTTACTGATTTTCAAAAATAAGGATTTGAAAAATGTCGGTTTTATTAAAAAGGTTTTCATACACTGATTTTACTGTGATTTAAATTGAAACTTGGAATTTTGAGGAATTTATTATAATTGACATCTGAAAAGAGTTATCAGAGTGTTTCTTTTATTTACTATTGCAAGTTACTGGTTATCGAGTTTATTATTATTGTTTCTTTCTTGCTTTATTATATATATTGTTTACAGGTTAAGTAGTTAACACCCCACCATAGCCTCGTCACTACTTCGTCGAAGTTAGGCTCGACACTTGCTTAGTACATGGGGTCGGTTGTACTGATACTACACTCTTCACTCTTTTGTGCAGATCCAGGTACCGGCCAGAGTTAGGAGATCTTAGTAGGTGAGCATTTTCGTTCGGAGACACGAGGTAGATCTGCTGGCATTTGCAGATTACTGGAGTCTTCTCTTTACTTTATAGAAGCTGTTTTATTTCGTTCGAAACCGACATATATACTTCTTTCAGCCATTATTTGTAGTATTATTAGTAGTTCGTGAATTGTGACACCAGACCCTGGGGTAGTTTGTCAGTTATATATTTAGTCCGTGGTTCGGTTTAATCATTGATCGTTATTAGTATTTCATGAAGTTATCTAGTGGAAGGTATTAGATTCGTATTTATTTTGAATTGTTCTATTATGTGTAAGTAACTTTAAAGGAAAATGGTTAGTAAATTTCTAACATTTTCTTGCCTAGCGCCATCACGATCCCGTGGTTTTGGGAATTTGGGTCGTGACAAGTTGGTATCAGAGCACTAGGTTGCATAGGTCTCACAATTCACGAATAAGCTTGATAGAGTCTGAGGGATCGGTACGGAGACGTCTGTACTTATCTCACAGAGTCTATGAAGTTAGGAACAAACTCAGTTTTTATTTTTACTCTGCCGTTCCATTCTTGGTATCTCAAATACTGATTGAACTCTTCTACTCTCTCGCGGATGGCAAGAACACTTGCTTCTTCTTCTGCTAACCAATAATCCGGTCTTCCAGCAACAGAAGCTCCTATTAGGGCCAGAGGCCGAGGCAGGGGCAGGACTCATCCCGTTTCTCATACTACAACCCCAACTGCGGAGCCCCAGATTGAGATTGATAGGGGGGCTCCAGCTCAGACCGTTCCTACTGGACCAGCTCAGCTCCTAAAGGGGTTTATGCTACCCTAGTACTTCAGGATGCTTTGGTCCGATTAGTGGGCCTTATGGAGGGTGTAGCCCAGGCCGACGCACTCCCTGTTGCAGCAGCCGTATGTTAGGCCGGAGGAGGGGTCCAGACTCTTGTTACCCACACTCCTGGTCAGACTACTCCTCAGATCCAGACCTTAGCAGCCAACCCAGTTGGGGTAGTTCAGACTTGTTGCAACCCCGATTGCTGAGGGGGCAGCTATAACTTCCGATGCTTTATGAAGATTGGATAGGTTCATCAAGCTTTTCCCTGTTCACTTCAGTGGTGCTACTTCATAGGATCCTAATGAATATCTGGGCAGCTGTCATGAGGTTCTTCATAATATGGGCATTTTGAAGACCAACGGGGTCGGCTTCGCTGCGTTTCAGATGACTGGTTCCGCCAAGAAATGGTGGAGGGATTATTTGTTTACCATACCAGTTGGTTCGCTTACTCTGACTTGGGATCAGTTTTCTAACCTCTTTCTGGAGAAATTTTTGCCTATCACTACCAGAGAAGAGAAGCGTCGTCAGTTTGAGCGTCTTCAGTAGGGCGGCATGATAGTTACCGAATCGTTTTGTGGATTTGGCTCGGCATGCTATTCTTTTGTTTCCTACTGAGACAGAGAGGGTTAGGAGATTTATTGAGGGCCTTGCCCAGCCCATCAGGTTGCAGATGGCTAAGGAGACAGGGACTGAGATTTCATTTCAGGATGCGACCAATGTGGCTAGGAGAGTTGAGACGGTTCTCGGTATGGGAGGTCGCCAAAATTTGATACCCTCAAATTACACTTTAAAATAGTGTAAGCGGTCGATTTTCAAATATAATAACCCAACTAGGTTAGGGTCGAATCCCACAGAGAACAATATGCAGGCGATTAGGAATGTAAGAGAACTATCACTTACCGCGCAATGCCAAACACTTAAATTTTGGTTTAGAAAATATTTATATGTAAATGCAAAAATGTAAACTAACCTAGAAAGAAAGTAAAATGATCAATGGCTACAAGAATGAATTCATTGAGAATTACACTCAAGTAATGATCCAATGTATTTCACGATTTTACAATTATGAGCGATTTTATATTAATTAGCCGCAGATAATAATTCTTAATTAGCTTTTTTCAAAAACTAACAAGACTTCCTAATTGAATTATTCCTAGCCCAATTAAGAGATTAAGCACACCCGGATATGGCTACAAGTAGTTCAATCCTATTCCTAGGTAGAATCTATAAAATGAGGGTTAAAACCTTAAGTTCTTGTTAATTAATCTTTCCCAACCCCAAATTATCTTTTCCAAAATTAATTCAGAGTTAATGGGAGAGTTTTAGGGTTAGCTAATCCCTTTTGAAACATTAAAGAACAAGAATAATTAAAGAAACACTAACTCTCTTCATAAATAAATAAAAATTATTCAATACATACGCACAACAAGGTATTTAATCTACACTTCAAACATGAATATTTTCATAAACAAGAATTAGTGTTGGAAATAAATACTACACACTTAAATATTCAATACAAAGCAAGGAAATGAAGAAATAAACATAAATGGGTAAGAAATCCTTAACCACAAGCTTGAAATCTTCAAAACCCAAGTGTGTGTGCAAACCCTAGCTTCCAAAAATGTTCTCTCTTGTCTTCAAGACTCAAAATAAGCTAAAACAATGCCAAAGATGCCAAAGATATCTGCTAGGTCGAGTATATGTGGGTTTGAGATTGGGAAAATGTGATTTTATAAATCTGTCCAGGTCTGATGCCCGTTGACCGCACCTGCAGATAAATCCTTGCAGGTGCGGCTCCGCAGATGCGGATTCCACGTCGCAGATGCGATTCCGAGTAACATTATCCTTTTTCGTAGATGCGGACCAAACAACCGCACATGCGGTTCTGCAGGTGCGGATACCACGTCGCAGGTTCGGCCTCAGTACAATTGAGCCAGTTGCCCAAGTGCGGAACACTACTTTGCAGGTGCGATGTCGCACCAGCGACCAAAAGTCCGCAGGTGCGGAATCACTGAAGGCTTTTGTGCTTTTTCCACCAATTTGTGCTCAATTCCACTTCAATTCCACGCCAATCACTTCATGGCATCATTTCCCTAAAATTCAAACAATACACACCATAAACGACCTCATGTTATCATTAAAGGATGCAAAATCTAGCGAAAAAGAGCTAAAATGAGTGGTAAAATCACCACTCATCAAGGGGTCAGACAAGAGACCTCTCCATTCTGGTAGATTCAGCAGTGCCTCGTCTGGAGGCGAAGATACTCAGGGTAGAGGCCATTCTTCCAGGCCATTTAATTCAGCACTTCAGACGTCCCATGGTGCTTCAGGTGGTTGTGGCTCTTATTTGCTTTATTCTGATCAGTCAGCCCCTATTAGAGCACCTCCTCTTCAGAGTTATTATCGTGGTTAGCCGGTTCGTCAGGGTCAACCTCAATATCAAGATGGTTTTTATGAGTGTTGTGAGTATGTACACATTCGGAGATCTTGTTTGAAATTTTTGTGTAATCAGCCTCAGTACCAGAATTCTCGTGTTATAGTTTCGGCACCAGCTGCAGCACCACCTGCCCAGCCAGCCAGGGGTAGGGGTCAGGTAGTCAGAGGTAGAGGTCATAATGTTAGAGGTGGAGGTCAGCATGCTAGAGGTGGAGGCCAGCCCGGTAGAGGTGGTGGCCCGCCTGTTAGAGGTGGAGGACCATCTGTCAGAGGTCCTCCCAGTGACGAAATTCAGGGTGGTGGGCCCCAACCCCAATTATATGCATTTCCATCCAGACCCGAGGTGGAGTCCTCCGATGCAGTTATCACATGTACCATTTTCAGTTTGTAATAAAGATGCTTTAGTTTTGTTTGATTCGGGGTCTACTTATTCTTATGTATCATCCTATTTTGCCTCGTAATTGGTTGTGTCCCCCGATTATTTGAGTGTCCCTGTTTATGTGTCTACGCGTGTGGGGATGTTATTGTTGTAGATTGTGTATATCGTTCGTGCGTAGTCATTATCGAGGGTCTTGAAACTAGTGTGGACCTTTTTCTTCTTGACATGGTCGATTTTGATGTCATATTGGGCATGGATTGGTTGTCACCTTATTATGCCATCTTGGACTGTCACGCCGAAACAGTTACTTTAGCTTTGTCGGGATTTCCTCGGTTAGAATGGAAAGGGACTCCTGGTCATTCTCCCAGCAGGGTGATCGGTTATGCAAAGGATCGTCGCATGGTTGAGAAAGGATGTTTGGCTTATTTGGCTCATATCCATGATTCTGATGCCGAGATTTCTTCAATAGAGTCAGTGCCTATTGTTCGGGAGTTTCCCGAAGTGTTTCCTGCAGACCTGCCGGGGATGCCTCCCGACAGGGATATCGATTTTTGTATTGATGTTGCTCCGGGTACTCAACCCATTTCTATTCCTCCATACCAGATGGCCCCACCAGAATTGAAAGAATAGTTGCAAGACCTTCTTGATAAAGGTTTTGTCAGGCCTAGTGTCTCGCCCCGGGGTACACCGGTTTTGTTTGTAAAGAATATGGATGGATCGATGAGAATGTGTATAGATTACCGACAATTGAATAAAGTTACTATCAAGAATAAGTATCCATTGCTGAGAATTGATGATCTATTTGATTAGCTTCAGGGTGCTAGTGTATTTTTGAAAATTGATCTAAGATCGGGCTACCATCAGTTGAAGATTAGGGCGTCAGATGTTCCTAAAACAGCCTTTCAGACAAGGTATGGGCACTATGAATTTTTGGTGATGTCTTTTGACTTGACTAATGCCCCAACAGCCTTTATGGATTTGATGAATCGATTTTTGAAGCCTTATCTGGATTCCTTCGTAATTGTGTTCATTGATAATATTCTTATATACTCCCGCAGTCAGGAGGAGCATGAACAACACCTCCGTATAACACTACGGACTTTGAGGGATAATCAGTTGTATGCAAAATTTTCAAAGTGTGAGTTCTGGTTAGACTCAGTAGCTTTCTTGGGTCATGTCGTATCAGCAGAGGGTATTCAAGTAGATTCTAAGAAGATAGAGGCAGTCAAGAACTGGCCTAGACCCACTTCAGCCACAGAAATCAGGAGCTTCTTGAGTTTGGCGGGATACTAACGTTGTTTTGTGGAGGGGTTCTCATCTATAGCAACCCTTATGATGAGAATGACTCAGAAGGGTGCCCCATTTAAATCTCGGATGAGTGTGAGGCGAGCTTCCAGAAGCTCAAGACAGCCTTGACTTCAGCACCGGTATTGGTGTTACCATCAGATTAAGGATCTTTCACGGTATATTGTGATGCTTCCCTTGTTGGGTTGGGAGAGGTATTGATGCAAGAGGGTAGGGTGATAGAATATGTGTCTTGGCAGTTAAATATTCATGAGAAGAATTATCCTGTCCATGACTTAGAGTTGGCAGCCATTGTTCATGCATTGAAAATATGGAGGCACTATCTTTATGGCGTGCCAAGTGAGGTTTACACGGATCATCGTACCCTCCAGTACCTGTTCAAGCAAAAGGATCTTAATTTGAGACAGAGGAGATGGTTAGAGTTATTGAAAGATTATGACGTCACTATATTGTATCATCAGGGGAAGGCCAATGTGGTGGTCGATGCATTCAGTAGGAAAGCAATAAGTATGAGCAGCCTTGCATGTATTCCAGTTGGTGAGAGACCGTTAGCTTCAGATATTCAGACATTGGCTTATCAGTTTGTGAGGTTGGATATTTCACCCAGCCATATTCTAGCTTGTACAGTTTCTCGGTCTTCCTTATTCGAGCATATTAGAGATCGACAGGATGATGACCCGCACTTGATGGTCCTTAGGGACACCGTTCGACACAGTGTTGCCAAGAAGGTTACAGTGGGAGATGATGGTGTTTTGAGGATGTAGGATCGTATATGGGTGCCTAACGTTGATGGCCTTCGTGAGTTGATTCTTGAAGAAGCTCACAGTTCTAAGTATTCTATTCACCCGGGTGCTGCCAAGATGTACCAGGACTTGAGACAACACTACTGGTGGCAAAGGATGAAAAAGGATATTGTTGCTTATGTGGTTCGTTGTTTGAATTGTCAACAAGTGAAATATGAGAATCAAAGACCCGTTGGTTTACTTCAGCGGATAGAGATTCCTGAGTGGAAGTGGGAGCGTATCACTATGGACTTCGTTTTTGGACTCCCATGGACTCAGAGGAAGTTCGACGTCGTTTGGGTTATTATGGATAGGTTGACTAAATCAGCACATTTCATTCCAGTGGCAAGTACTTATACATCAGGTTGGCAGAGATATATATTCGAGAGATTGTTCGCCTTCACGGTGTGCCCGTGTCTATCATTTCATATCGAGGTACGCAGTTTACCTCGCACTTTTGGAGGGCAGTTAAGCGAGAGTTGGGTACCCGAGTTGAGTTGAGCACCGCATTTCATCCTCAGACGGACGGGCAGTTCGAGCGTACTATTTAGATTTTAGACGATATGCTCCGGCATGTGTTATTGAATTTGGAGGTTCTTGGGACCAGTTCTTGCCATTAACGGAGTTTCCCTGCAATAATAGTTATCAGTAGAGCATTTAGATGGCTCCCTATGAGGCATTATATGGTAGACAGTGTAGATCTCCAGTTGGGTGGTTTGAGCCAGGAGAGTCTCGGTTATTGGGTACAGACTTAGTTCAAGAGGCCTTAGATAAGGTCAAGATTATACAAGATCGACTCCGTGCAGCTCAGTCTAGGCAAAAGAGTTACGCCGATCGTATGTTTGGGATGTGGCATTCATGATTACAGTGAGAGAGTATTACTTCGGGTATCTCCCATGAAGGGTGTTATGAGATTTGGGAAGAAGGGTAAGTTGAGCCCTAGGTATATCATGCCATTTGAGATTCTTGATTCAATGGGGGAGGTAGCTTATAGACTTGCGTTGCCTCCAGGGTTATCCTCAGTTCATCCGGTATTTCATGTATCTATGCTCCGAAAATATCATGGTGACCCGTCCCACGTGTTAGTTTTCAGCTCTGTCGAATTGGACAAATATTTGACTTATGAGGAGGAGCCGATAGCCATTCTAGACCGGCATGTTCGTCAGTTGAGATCAAAAAGTTACCCTTCATTTCAAGTGCAGTGGATGGTTCAACCTGTTGAGGAAACTACTTGGGAGTCCGAGTCGGACATGCAGAGTAGATATCCCCACTGTTTGCCAATTCAGGTAATTTTCTATGTCCGTTCGAGGACGAACGTTTATTTTAGAGGTGGAGATTGTGATGACCCAAGGGTCATTTTATGAATAAATATTCCGTTCTAGGCTTATTATCCATAAAAAGACTAATTATAATTACCTTGATTTGCGTGCGTAATCCGGTCGTGAAACCGGTAAGCTTTTATGTGAAAAATATAAGAAGTAATGATTAATAGAGTTAAAGTTTGGTTTTAGTTGACTTGGGTCAACATTTTGAGTAAACGGACCCAGATCTGTGTTCCGACAATCCCGAGAGGTCCGCAATAAAATATGGGACTTGGACGTACGCCCAAAATTGGATTCCGGGCACGCTAGCCTTAGAAATCAATTTTTGAAATAGATTATTTGGATGGATTCTTATTGAAATAAAGAAATGAATTAATGTTTGAAACCATTGGTATCGGATCCGTATTTTGGTTCCGGAGCTCGATACAGGTTTGTTATGATGTTTACATCCTATCTGTGAAATTTGCTGAGAATCGAAATTTATTTGACGTGATTCGGACGTTCGGTGGAGAAATAGTGAAAGTTAAGTGTTCTTGAGAAAAATGATGAGTTCTGAGGTTAAATTCATTGTTTCAGATGTTATTTTCATGATTTGATCGCACGAGCAAGTCCGTATGATGTTTTTAGACTTGCGTGCATGTTTGGTTTAGAGCCCTGAGGGCTCGGGTGAGTTTCGGGATGTTTTGAACTTGTAAAAATATGGTGTCATAGCTGTGCTGGTATGCCCGCACCTGCGAGCCTTGAGCCGCAGGTGAGAGCGGAAGCCCCCAGGTGCGACCAAGCCTGGGCTCCCCTACGTCCACAGGTGCAGACCTTTCTGCGCAGGTGCGCGACCGCAGAAGCGGTAATGAAACCGCAGGTGTGGCCCAAGCTGCCAACCCCTTTTCCGCAGAAGCGGCATTTCTCCCGCACGTGCGCAATCGCATGTGCGACCCAAGCACCGTAGGTGCGAGGGTCAGGCAGTGAGTTCATATTAATTAGAACTCCAGCCTTTTTCTTCTTATTTTTCACAAGGGTAGAAGACCTATGGCGATTTTCTCAAGGATTTTTCTTCCAAAATCATAGGTAAGTGTTCACTAACTATTTTCTTTCAATTACCCAATGTTTTTCATCACTTCAATCCAAAATCAAGAATTTTCATGGTAAATATTGAGGGTTTGGGTAGAATTAGGGAATTTTGTTAAAATCAAATTTTGACCTCGAATTGGGGTCGGATTTCAAAACTCATTGCATATTCAGGCTCGGGGGTGAATGGGTAAACATAATTTGGTCCGAATCCCGAGTTTGGACCAAGCGGGCCCGGGTTTTAACTTTTTTTGAGAAAACTTAGTAAAATCATAAATTTTCAGTAAACTTACTTCCTTTAGCCTTAATTAATGATATCAAGCTAATTATGATTAGATTCAGGTGTGTTGGAGGTTAATTCGAATGGAAAAGCGATAATTGAGCAGTGAGTGACCTACGAATTTGAGGTAAGTGTTTGGTTTAGCCTTGACTTGAAGGAATAGGAATCCCAACTTATATTCTATGTGAATTCGCATGTGTGTGGTGTATAGGTGAGGTGGCGAGTATCTATGCACCACCAAATGGTCTGTTAAAAATGATCCCTTCCCCGTTTCAAATTATTTGCTTGCGGACTTAATTGTTTCATGATCATTGAGGTTTATATGTCTATTTGGATCCATTGATTTATTGTTAAGTATTGCTTCAAGTATTTTGGAAGTGTTGGCTTTTCTTTTGGTTTTGTTATGTTACATAAGGATTGAGCTGGATATCAATGTTACGATATGTAAATAAATTCCGGTTGGCTTCGTTACGAAATGATAATTGATGAAGTTTATGAGTGTTACAACTTCTGTTTACAATTGTTGATATAAAAATGTTGTGAAAGACTTGGCCTAAATTGTGAAAGTTTCTTTTTATAAATAAACTGTATAATATGTCTGGTGGGAGCGGGTTGCACGCCACAATAAGGAGTGATAAGGGTGGACATGTGGGATCGGGTTGCACGCCGCAACAGGAGAAATAAGGGTGATATATATAGGGAGGAGCAATAAGGGTGGACAGGTGGGAGCGGGTTGCGTGCCGCAACAAGGAGCGATAAAGTGAATATTTATGTTTTACTGATTTTTGAAAATAAGGATTTGGAAAACGTCGATTTTATTAAAAAGGTTTTCATACTCTGATTTTACTGTGATTTAAATTGAAACTTGGAATTTTGAGGAATTGATTATAATTGACATCTGAAAAGAAATATCAGAGTTGTTTCTTTTATTTACTATTGCAAGTTACTGGTTATCGAGTTTATTATTATTGTTTCTTTCTTGCTTTATTATATATATATTGTTTACATGTTATGTAGTTAACGCCCCGCCGTAGCCTCGTCACTACTTCATCGAGGTTAGGCTCGGCACGTACTCAGTATATGGAGTTGGTTGTACTAGTACTACACTCTGCACTCTTTTGTGCAGATCCAGGTACCGGCCAGAGTTAGGAGATCTTAGTAGCTGAGCATTTTCGTTCGGAGACACGAGGTAGATCTGCTGGTGTCCGCAGATTCCTGGAGTCTTCTCTTTACTTTATAGACACTGTTTTATTTCGTTCGAAACAGATATATATACTTCTTTCAGCCATTATTTGTAGTATTCTTAGTAGTTCGTGAATTGTGACACCAGACCCTGGGGTAGTTTTACAGTTATATATTTAGTTCGTGGTTCGGTTTAATCATTGATCGTTATTAGTATTTCATGAAGTTATCTAGTGGAAGGTATTAGATTCGTATTTATTTTGAATTATTCTATTATGTGTAAGTAACTTTAAAGGAAAATTGTTAGTAAATTTCTAATATTGGTTTGCCTAGCAAATATTGTGTTCGGCGCTATTACGATCCCGTGGTTTTGGGAATTTGGGTTGTGACAAGCATACTTATAAAGTGTTGTTGATGGCTGCATTTCTTAAGTACTGAATAGTTTTAAATCTATGTAAACTCCTTCGGTTAAAACAATAGCAGAAAAACTTGATGATCTCCCCATAAACCTGAGACCTTAACTTATGCTCTTTTTGGCCTCTCTCTGTTAATGGAAGTATATTGCTTTATGATAAGCACCATGCTTAGGCTTTTTTTTTCCTTCTTATTTTTAAATTCCCAATATCACGAGCATGATTTTTAATGAAATAATTAGCTTCAGATATCCTTTGGCAGTAATTAGCTAAGAATCTCCTGTAAATGAGTGAGTTAACACTCGTTATTTAGCATACCTATAGAGGCCTTATAGATAGTTCTTCTACCCAAGCTCAATTAGAAAGTTAAGCTCTTTGTCAGAGCTATGGTATAGAATTCCATCCCTAAGATACATATTTTATGTATTAATAGTTGGACCAAATGAAGCAAGTTATACTATCCTTGATGCCTTCTTTGTCACAATGAAGCAGAGATGCTTAGTTATTTGCATTATGATAATGACATACATACTGCATCTAAGATTTATTCACTCACTTTTTCATCATATAAGATTTATTTGCTTACTTGGTAAAGCATGCCTTAGGGTACCCTGCTTAACTTGTAATTGCTCCATCTTAAGTTCTAAATGAGTACAATAGAAAACATTTGGTTGAATACTTCGTTAGAGCATGTGCTTGAATCAGTGATATAAATCTGATAGTATAACATTCTAACATGAGGAATGTGTCTTCTATGTTGTAAGCTTATAAGTTTATAGTATGATTCATATTGTTTTTTATCCTATGTTTGCTCGGAAACTAAGTTCATTCTAATTCTTGTTTTGTTCTCTTGTGCACTTGGAGCTAACATGGAGTCTTAATGCAAGACTTTCCATACTCGAGCACGGAATCATCACATCTCATGTTCTTATAGAGTCACCGGATAACAAGAAAACAAGCTAATTTCGCTTGGGGACACCTATGGCGACCTTCTTTTTCTTTCTTAAACATTTACTTTTGTTTTATTAGGATTATTAATCTGTTGTGTGGTTTGGTTTTTTTCTGGTTTTCTTTTTCTTGTGTGTTCGGCTTTGGTTTCAGTTTCTTGGGGTGATAGCTTGGATCTAATGTTTTAAGAGATATATTAACAGCTATGTCCGTATTAACTACTCGGGATTCTACCTTGATTATTAGTAAGTACCGTCTTATCATTTGAAAATAAGACCCAATTGCAAAGATATTTTAAATCAATAGTTTAATAAGTACTCATTACTCTAGTGTTTCATATAATAATAGAATCAAAGTTGTTTAGCCTTTAGGAAGCAGAATTGGTAGTTAGTGTTAAAATGATGCTTTGTTAACTAAATTACAAATTTGGTACGTATAGGTTATATTTTTCAAACTATACTCTTGCAAAATTATTTTCTTAATTAATTAATATTATATAATTTTTGCACGCTCACATGCCCTATTCACGTAGCATTATTTTCAAATACTTAATTATTGAGCTAAGTTGTATTTTAAAATACTACAAAAGTATTTAAAATGCACTTTTATTTTTGTACAAGACCTTTAGACAATTAACTTAAGTTAGCCGATTAACTATTTGTTTAGTGGATCATATAGGGTGCTTTGATAACCTTCCCTGTGTGATTAACTAGAGCTCTTACCTAAAATTTTTAAGGTTAAACATACCATAAGACAGAGTTAACTTTAAGCACTACTTAGTTAAAATTAGTGTCATAATTCACCATTAAATTAATTAGGTGGCGATTCTTTTAAATTAATTAAAACCTTGATCATTCCAATAGGTTATACTCTAACTTGACCCGTGTTAAAATGGAGTATAACACTCTTTCCTTAGAACGAAAACCCATGAACCACAACAAATCACCTTAAAACTTCCATAGTGTGAAAGAAGCATTCAAGACATCAAATCTAACGGCACGACAACACCCTTCATGTATTTATCTCATCCTCACCATACATGTGTAAAAGAGTACCAGCCGAATGATAGAAATACCGATAGTAGAAATAAAAAGGAAGGAAATATGCAAGCAGTAATAATGAACGAAAATGTACAGAAGAACATCAGTAACAGAATAAGCAGAAAACATAGAGGTAGTGACAACAATTAGGAAAAAGGGTTATAACTTCAACTAACTAGCACGATGGAGGCATGAAGATAAATATAACAAATAAGAGAAGGGGAGAAGGGTGCATGTTCTTTATAATGCAACAAGTAGAGCTTGAATGGCCAACATGGAAGAAGACCCATACCTAAGTGAAACAAAACGGATATGACATGGATACAATCATAACAGCAAGATTAGACATGATGTTTACAAGTTTAACAAGTAGAAGGTATAGACAACACAACAACGATTGAGATAGAGGTACATGACAGAACAATGATGAAAAGCCACATAACAACCATAAGTACGACCATAACAATTCACGGTAAGACATAAAGATATCTGCAAGAAAAGAATATCATAACATAATGTATGTCCCTCGTCCTTATTTGAACGGAAACACCCATCGTGCAATGAACTCGCAATGACACAAAAGTATAAAATGTATAAATGCAATGGCACGACATCACCCTTCGTACTTTTACTCACAAATGACATGGCACGACATTATCCGTCGTGTTTTTACTCTCAATAATATGGCACGGCATCACCCTTCGTGGTTTTACTCTCAATAATATGGCACGACATCACCGTTCATGCTTTACTCTCTTCCTTACATGATAATGAATATAAACAATGGCACGACATCACCCTTCGTGCTTTACACTCTTCCTCACATGATAATGAATATAAACAATGGCACGACATCACCCTTCGTGCTTTACACTCTTCCTTATCAAGCATATGAAATTCAATAAAATGGCAAGGTAGGAAGTATAAACAACATTGAGGAGAGTATTCAAACGAATATTCCAAACAGATTCTCAATCACTGCTTTCCAAGCCAACAATTATTCAATGAATCCTCAAGGGACATATAATTCAAGTACTTTCACAAATCCCACAATTTATCAACAACACAAGTATATAATCTAGTATCTCAAAATATCGGCCACAGAATGTATTAATGATTATGCATAGAGATGATCGAATTAGACATATCAATGTATTCTAAGAATTTCCATCAAATTGATTAAGCTATATTAGGCTAAGTCTCGACTATAACATTTGACACTACGTTCTTAATATCTAGAAGTCCAGGGAGGCATGAAGTAAGAAGGTTATGAAATTCTACAAGACACAATTATAACATAATCTACCCCCGAGCATGATTAACTCTGGCACATACATATACACTCGTCAACTCACATATGTATCACCCCCGCATGTAGAAAACAATGGCAAATAGGAGGAAAAACTCCCTCAACAAATCTAGGAAAAACACTTACCTCGAACAAGCAAATTACAGTACCGAGCAAGCCAAGCGATACTTCAAAAATGTCGTCACGCGCGTAGTGACCTCCGAACGACTCAAAACTAGCAAAAAGCAACTCAAATATGTCAAATAAAGCTCAAGGAAATAATTCCAAATGATAAAGATTGAATTCTAAATTAAATCGCAAATCCGGCCAAAAATCACATTCGGGCCCCCGCCTCGGAACCCGACAAAACTCACAAAATCCGACAACCCATTCAATTACGAGTCCAACCATACTAGTTTCACTCAATTCCGACTCCAAATCGATGTTTGATCACACTCAACTATGTCTAATAAAAGACTAAACGGGCGTTGCAAATATAATCCGGGGTATTATGCCCAGAGTCGATCCCACAGGGAATTTACGTATCAATCAAGTCTTTAGAATACGCAACTTTTACTC
>ML385189.1:47540-63265 GCA_005239525.1 Nicotiana knightiana | reverse complement strand
CAAACAACTACCTAAATATGCACTCTCTCTCAAGTAGATACATAATAAATAGGAACAACTAATTGAGGGCGCTTTCAACCAACTACAACAAGAACGTAGTTGAACAAATAGAGATAAATCAACCAATCAAAACTATATTAATAACACAATAAGTTTATCCCCAACGGGTTCTACCAAAACCCTAGATTAAAGAAGTTAGCTAGACATGTTCATAAGAATCAAACCCAAAATAAATTGCATAATTGAACTACAAAGTAATGAATAAAAGATGTAAAAATCAATGTTTTGTCACTTCAATGGTTTCCTCTCTTCGAATCCTTCGAATCCCTCTTCAAGTTGTGTTTTCGGGGTCTATTTATATGTTTAGGACGAACCCTAAACGTGTAGGAGACTTCTATTCCAACCGGGAAACACTTAAACTCGTCAAAACTCGGAATTGACCGAACTTGGGACCCCGGGCGTTTGGGCTCAAACGCCCCCTTAAGGCCAGGGCAGGCCTGGCGTTTGGGCTCTAACGCCCCCTAACGCCAGGGGCTGCCTGGCTTTAGGGGCCAAATTCCCCCCTAACGCCAGGGGCTGCCTGGCTTTAGGGGCCAAACGCCCGGCAATCGCCCGGGTGTTTCCTCTTCGACCCTTAAGCGTATTTTCGATATATTTGCATCCCTTTAGCTCCGTTTCCATCTCCACTTCACCTACACATGAAATAAACTCCATTAAGCACATAAAAAGTGTGTTTTTATCATTAACGCACATAAAATGTAAGGCATATAACATATTAAACCATGCAAATTCTCAAAACGACCGGTTGGATGGTTACATCCTCCCCCACTTAAACATACGTTCGTCCTCGAACGTGCCAGGAGTCTCCCCAAAGCTATTAAATCACGGTTTAACCTTACTGAGCACAAACCCGAGGTGATCCCTGTCACAACGCCAAAACTATCCCCGACTGTGATGGCGCCTATCAAAGTACTAGGCCAGCTAATTATATTTTCAAACATAAAGAACTCTTGTTTTATATCACTTCCGAACCGATATTTCATAACATTTTAAATTAATAATTTTTAAAACACAAGATACTAAGCCAAATGTTTAAACACTGCCCAAAATCCCGGAGTCACTAGGTCACGAGCATCTAAAGAAAATACATAAATATGACACAATATATCTAATAAAAAATAATTCTAGGGAGTGCGACTACTACAGAAATAAGAAGGAGAAAAGAAGGGCTGCAGACGCGTGTTGTTACCTTGCAAAAATCTCCAAAAATCCCTGGACGTGCAAGCGGCTCACTCCACTTTAGCACCTGAATCTGCACACAAGGTGGAGAGAGTAATGTGTGTATGCCAACTCAGTAGTAATGAAAGTAAATAATGTTTGAGAACTACAAAACACATAAACAAGTCATCAATCCACAGTAAATACAATTCTTCTTTCAAAACTCATAGATACGACAATTTGTAACACTTGAATGTCGATTTCAGTAAAATTCCTTTGAAAATGTATCTTTCAACAGTTTCCATAGAAATCAAGATAATTTAATATAGAAATTATAGAAATCATAAATAGCCTCTCGGGCAAAAACATATTTCATAAATCGCCCCTCGGGCATAACATCCCTCAGAATTAGTCACTCAACATGCCTCATCATCACTCAGTATCAACCCCTCGGGCAACCTCACAGTCACTCATGCTTCCCAATCACTCGTCACTCGGCACTCACACTCACTAGGTACCTGCGCTCACTGGGGATGTGTAAGCGCTATAACAAACCAAATCATGACATCAATAACTCTAGCACTTGGCCTATCAATAGCATGCTGCAACGTGCAGCCCGATCCCATATCATATCCTCACAAATCAGGCACTCAACCTCACTCAGTCATCATAAACAGTATAACATGTTGCGGCGTGCAGCCCGATCACATAATATCCTCACAACATGGGCCCTCGACCTCACTCAGTCAGAAACCTCTCAAAAAGTCACTCGGGCTATCAGTAAAATAGGGTACTCGACCCAAAATATCATTTTATACCTCGAAATAGAGTAAATAAGACTGAATTTCGAAATCTGTTAAAAATAATATGACTGAGTGTAAATCATAAGTCAACATAGTAAGGAATAATAGTAAAAGACCCAAAGGGGTCCAAGCACATGGCACGAGGCCTAAATACTGCATTCCGCCCAAAACATAGTAATAATCTTTAAAACATGAAATATCATATGATTTAGAATCAAATATGCAACTTAGTAGCTGCTTCGGGACGGACCATGTCACAATCCCCCAATAATGCATGCCACACACTCATCATATAGCATGTGCGCCACTCCAAATTAGTGATACAATGAAGAGTCCGAGGTTTCATACCCTCAGAACAAGATTTACAGTCATTACTTACCTCAAACCGGATGAAAATCTACTCCATGATGCCCTTGCTACTCGACTCGGCCTCAATTCATCCCGAATCTATTCAAAATCAGATTCATATCATCAAAATATGCTAAAGGAACAAATCCCACTCGAAAATAACCAAATTACATCAAAAATTTGCCAAACCCGACCCTGAGGCCCACGTCTCGGAATTCAATAAAAATCACAAAACTAGAATCCTTATTCACTCACGAGTCTACCCATATCAAATTCATTGAAATCCGACCTCAAATGCCCATTCAAATCCCCAAAAGAATTTTCCAAACTTTCTTCCACTTTTCACCCAATTTCCACCTCAAACACAAATTAAATGATGAAATTAAAGGCATATTCATGAGAATTAACCAAAATTAGGTAAGAATCACTTATCCCAAATACCCACACAAGAATCACTCAAAAAATTGCCTTCTACCGAGCTCCCAATTAAATATTTGTGACATGAACTCAAAACCCTCATTTTTGAACTTTAAATTCTGCCCAGGTATTCCTTCTTCGCGTTCGCGGGCCATCAATCTCGTTCGCGATGAACAAAAACTCTCAAAAGCCATTTCCAAACTCTTCTCAGACAGCATGTAGTATAATAGCCATAACTTTTAGTAAACTCCATATGACAAATAGTATAATATTTTGGAAACTAGACACCAATATCTACAACTTTTATGTTTTAAACATTTTCCAATTCCTTAAATATTTTGAGATATAAGCTGCCAAAATCAGCCCTGTGCAACACAAATTTCTTCTTCATCTTCTCAGACAGTCTGTAGTGTACCAGCTATAACTCGTTCTACGAAAATCTAAATGCTAAATGGTTTACTTTTCAGAAAGCTAGACACAAAGGGCTACAACTTTCGTTTTTAGATCATCTTCAAATTCCTTATAGATTGTGAGATATGAGCCTCCAAAATAAGACATGCGTAACATAGATTTTTCTTCTTCGTGAACGCGAAGAACAAAGTCCCTGAAGCCAAATCCTTCTTCACGAACGCGAGAGGATCCTCGCGAACACGAAGAACAACACCAGACACCAGCATCAGATATTGCAAAACAGCTCGAAATGATCCGAAACCACCCCGAAACACACCCAAGGCCCCCGGGGCCCCATCCAATCACACAAACCAGTCCCATAACATAACACAGACCTGCTCAAAGCCTCAAATCACCTCAAACCAAATCGAAATCATGAATCGCACCCCAATTCAAGCCTAATGAACTTTAGAACTTCACAACTGCTACATTTGATGTCAAAACCTATCAAATCACGTCCGATTGACCTCAAATTTTGCATACAAGTCACAAATGACACTACGGACCTGCTCCAACTTTTGGAATTCCATTCCGACCCCGATAGCTAATTTTCTACTGCCGACCGGAAAGCGCCAAACAATCAATTTCGCCAATTCAAGCCTAATTCTACTCCGAACCTCCGAAAAATATTCCGAACACACTCCTAAGTCCTAAATTACCTGATGAAGCTATCCGAGCCATAAAAACCACATTCCAAGGCCATTTAGCTATAAATCAACTCCCGATTGAGTTTTCTAACTATAAAGCCAACTTAAGAGACTAAGTGTCTCATTTATCTCCACAATCACTCCGAACCCGAGCCAACCGTCTCAACACAACATAAAAGAGCTGAACAATACATAATAAAGCAGAAATATGGGAAACGAAACTAAACTCTCGGAACCACCGATTGGATCGTTACAATCCCATGTCACTCGGCTCCACATAAGCCCACCAACACAACACAGTAGAGATACTTGCTTCAACCTTAGTCCTTAACCTTAGAACCCTATTTTTATCATCCAGAATTAATTACAAGACTCGAATCCCACATCTACACATTTTACAAGTCTGAACCAGCTTTACCAAATCATGACCATAACCCAAGATAAAATCACACAGCGTACCTCATCACTTCAATACTCACAGTAGGAACTGCTGACCACCAATACTGTCCAAAAACAAATCTAGTGTCGATAGCAAACCTCATATCGATTAGAACCTCGTTCAAAAACCTTCATACCCCACCGATGATGAAAGAAACATGCATAACCGCTTAACCACTCATCTGGTCAATAAACCAAGAACTTACTCGCCGACCAGGGCCATTGCCCAAATCCTCAACAAAATATATTGTTATTCTTCTAAACCTTCCTCATCCCAATACAATAGCACGAATCTCGGATATAGAAACCACATCTCTGCCAACAGAAGCAGCCACACCGAAAAGTATCACCAATAATCTTATGGAGCCACACACAACCCGGTTCCGAACACTAATAAGTAATAATTCAGGCATGACAGATAACGGTAAGAAAAACTAAATAAGGAAACTACTAAGAAAGTTAAACATGCAGGGAAATTTTGGCATTTTACTATGAACTATTCTCAACAAGGTGAAAGCAAAATACAAGAAATAGAAATAAGTAGCCACACTTCATCACTGTACCGTTGCAGCGTGCAACCCGATCCCATCATATCAGTCCATATAGGGTACCCTTCGAGCCATAATACTCGGGCTCACTGATCATATGTGCATCAACATCAAGAACAATAGAGTGCAAAAAAATATTAATATAGGAAAAATATTAGGAACAAACAATACTGAGAAAGACAAGCATACCTATGGTGCAATAAGAAAATCAATATCATAAAGGCCACCTCGCCCATAGTGCCATGAGGCCTAAACCGAATCACAATATGCGTGCGAAGAATCATGTAGCCCTCACAACCCATCGTAGTATAAGAGAGAAACATATAACATAAACCAAGGCGCGAATAACATCCATTCCGCCCGATGATATACACGTGATAACAACTGCGCAGAAACAAACAAATCTTATCCGACATAGGATACACATTCTCATTAGGCTCAAAAGCAACTCCCAAACCAAATTCTGATCATACTCAAACGTGTAATAAACCCCCCAAAAGTCTATAAACCTTTCCATAACACCTACCATTAATCATCTGATATTCTACATCCCTCCACAACTCACAATCAAGGAATAGTCTTCCAACATGAACATTCAGCCTCTAAGCCTCACGAATACCAGAATTTTCATACCCAGTATCAACACCGCTGCTCAAATAGCTGACACTCTATTCATGCTCCATCATCTCACGAAGAAACATCCATAAGTCGAAACACAATGTTCCTGCCAACATGCGAACTCTACTTCGATAGGAACACATAGTTCTAACAAGACCTCAAACACCCGAAATCGTCTGTGCCATCAAGAACTCATATCCTTCCCTCTGAAACTATCTGCAACCTTGCACATGCAACATTTTCAACCCCACACGGCGCATCACCTATAACATGCTAACTCGCAACACTACGCAAATCTCATAGCCAACTCTGAACCACAAGCAAATCGAACACCTCATCAACCGAGAATCTTTCATTTAACTAAATCCAGGAGATCACCACCACACGCAATATAGCTTTGATACCTGTAGAGAACATCAACTCTGATCGTGGTCATAACCATGGTAAATTCTTCGGAACTCTGTGACACATAATCAAGTAATCAAAACCAATCACCTCTAGCTCAACTGAGTTACGCAGACTCCTAACCCAAAAGTAACTCAATCCGATATGACCTCCCTGAGGGAACTTCCTGGGAACCTGAAGCCATTTTTTGCATCACTTCAACATTGACATGTAGACCTTTCTTGACAAGGAGATACCGCAGATCCAATTACCATTCACTACGTTTTTCAAGCCCACCCATAGACAAATCGAAAAGTCCCTAAAGGCTACATAAGACCTGGAACTTTCCAGAACCTTCTGGATAACCACTCATCTTCCTCTGATCTTCAATACATAGCTAATACACGTCAAGTAACCCTTGCTACACCAGCGTATGCCCACTCAAAGAAATAACCAGGCAATCTCTCGGTCCAAAAATTGATACGACCTTTGACCCTACAATCCGATCGTCATTAGCGGACTCCACCACTTAGCTCGAAGCCCTAGAACACCCCACCAGCAACCCAAGGTACCATGTCTTCACAGCAGGCCCCGATCTCGCATGACTATTTAGCTGAATACTCCACAAATTCATTCAATACTGATCACAGAACACCTTGAAGACTCTGCCCAAGGCTTACCCATCTTTGCAATAGTCAATCAACTTCCCCAAATGCTCTGATATGATCACATATGCACTCTACCCAATGGAACCTCATATGAGACACACGATTCAAACTCATCATGCAGGAGATGGCCCACCGGTTATACTCAAATCGACACCTTGCCGTGAGCCCACCTTAGTCACAACTGTCAGGCCACTAGCCAATCTTTCCAAATCTGTGCTTATCAACCAGACACATGAACCGGCCTCGAACCACAAATGAACGACTAGAAGATTTACACTGCATCCTCTTATGAGGCTAGACAACACGTCGCGATGATAATCAAGCATCCATAGCCCGTCGTAATCCATTTTCAGCATCACTGATCGTCGGCACATAGCGAATACTGAGCGCACCCCATCACATATGAGCGATCGAGAAGACTCAAAGTCGTAGATTTCAAGCTGAAACAAGGCCGCACAATTAGGAAATAAGAAAGAGAAATTTTCCTAAATGTCCTGTAGCCTCCCGAAGATAGGTATGGACGTCATCATACCGATCCACATGACTCTACTAGACACTTGCTCATGACTCGTAGAACCTACAAACCTAGTGATCTGCTACCACCTTGTCACGACCCAAAATCACAGGTCATGATGTCACCTAACTCGACCCGCTAGGTAAGCCAACTAACAATAGATACAAGCCAAAAGAATATATAAGAAACTAAAACAGGATTGTCTGAAATTTTACAAATTTACCCAAGAACTGGTAGTACGAATCATGAGCTTCTAGGATTTAGAATTTTACAAAGCTAATACAAATAATCACTCGATCTGTTTGAAAACTACATCAACATATTAATAATGTATAAAACTACCAAGGACAAGTGGAAGATTTTATCCAGAATACACGAACATCTTCAGGGTCAGCTCCCGACTCCTCCAGCAGCTCTGCTCCAAAAGTCTGCACAGAGTGTGCAGAAGTGCAGTATCAGTACAACCGACCCCATGTACTGGTAAGTATATTGTCTAACCTCGTCGAAGTAGTGATGAGGCTTTTTAGTTAAAAGATTCTTATTAATAACACTGCAATGAAATCTAGCAATAGAACTAAATCACAGTATAATAGAATAGAGTACATGACACGACTGTATAGAGAAATACAGAGTACCTAAAAGAATCACAATTTAACAGTTTCCAGCATCTCAACCAACCCTTTCCTTAGAACGAAAACCCATGAACCACAACAAATCACCTTAAAACTTTCATAGTGTGAGAGAAGAACTCAAGACATCATATTTAACGGCACGACAACACCCTTTGTGCATTTATCTCATCCTCACCATACATTCATAAAATGGGTACCAGCCGAATGATAGAAATGACAAGGAAGTAAATATGCAAGCAATAATAATGAACGAAAATGTACAGAAGAACATCAGTAACAGACTAAGCAGAAAGCATAGAGGTAGTGACAACAATTAGGAAAAAAGGGTTATAACTTCAACTAACTATCATGATGGAGGCGTGAAGATAGATATAACAAATAAGAGAAAGGGAGAGGGGTGCATGTTCTTTCTAATGCAACAAGTAGAGCATGAATGGCCAACATGGAAGAAGACCCATACCTAAGTGCAACAAAACGGATATGACATGGATAAAATCATAACAGCAGGAAGTAGACATGATGTTTACAAGTTTAACAAGTATAAGGTATAGACAACACAACAACAATTGAGATAAAGGTACATGACAGAACAATGATGACAAGCCACATAAGAACCATAAGTACGACCATAACAATTCACGGTAAAACATAAAGATATCTGCAAGAAAAGAATATCATAATATAATGCATGTCCCTCGTCCTTACACAGAAACACCTATCGTGCCATGAACTCGCAATGATACAAAAGTAAAAAAGTATAAATGCAATGACATGACATCACCCTTCGTGATTTTACTCTCAATAATATGGCACATCATCATCCTTCGTGCTTTTACTCTCAATAATATGGCACGACATCACCCTTCGTGCTTTACACTCTTCCTCACATGATAATGAATATAAACAATGGCACGACATCACCCTTCGTGCTTTACACTCTTCCTCACATGATAATGAATATAAACAATGGCACGACATTACCCTTCGTGCTTTACACTCTTCCTCACCAAGCATATGAAATTCAATAAAATGTCAAGGTAGGAACTATAAAAAACATTGAGGAGAGTGTTCAAACGAATATTCCAAATAGATTCTCAATCACTGCTTTCCAAGCCAACAATGATTCAATGAATCCTCAAAGGGACATATAATTCAAGTACATCCATAAATCCCACAATTTATCAACAATGCAAGTATGGAATCTAGAATCTCAAAATATTGGAAATAACAACGTATTAATGATTATGCATAAAGATTACCGAATTAGACACATCAATGTATTCTATGAATTTCCATCAAATTGATTAAGCTATATTAGGCTAAGTCTCGACTCTAACATTTGACACTACGTTCTTAATATCTAGAAGTCCAGGGAGGCATGAAGCAAGAAGGTTATGAAATTCTACAAGACACAATTATAACATAATCTACCCCCGAGCATGATTAACCCTGGCACAAACATATACGCTCGCCACCTCAAATATGTATCATCCCCGCATGTAGAAAATAATGGAAAATAGGAGGAAAAACTCCCTCAACAAAGCTAGGCAAACCACTTAACTCGAACAAGAAAATTACAATACCGAGCAAGCCAAGCGATGCTCAAAAAATGTCATCACGCGCATAGTGACCTCTGAACAGCTCAAAACTAACCAAAAGCAATTCAAATACGTCAAATAAAGCTCAAGGAAACAATTCGAAATGATAAAGATCAAATCCTAAATCAAATCCCAGATCCGGCCAAAAATCACACCAAGGCCATACCTCGGAACCAGACAAAACTCACAAAATTTGACAACCCATTCAATTACGAGTCTAACCATAATAGTTTCACTTAATTTCGACTCCAAATCGATGTTCAAAACTCAAAATTCATATTATGAAACTTTAGGCCAAAATCCCCAATTTTCTATTTAAATTCACCAACCAATTGTAAGATTCATGAGATATAATCAAAACTGAGTAAAGAACACTTACCCCAATCTTTGTGATGAAATTTGCTTCATGAATCGCCTCAATCCGAGTCCCACATCTTGAAATATGAAGAAAGAACCAAAACCTTGATTTATATAACTCTGCCCAACACTTTCGCACCTGCGGATAGGTGACCTCATCTGTGACTTTCACTTTTTCAGAAAAGGGCTAGCATTTGCGAGCCATGCCGCTTCTGCAATGGCCTCGACCGCATCTGTGGTAGCGCTTCTGCGCGATCACCTCCGCACCTGCGGATCTTCACGCCTCAATCTCGCACCTGCGATGCTTGGCTCGCATCTGCGACCATTGCACCTGCGCAACAACAATCGCAGGTGCGGAACACTAGAACCAGCTGCTCCTCAGCAATTGCAACATGAAGAAAAATGGTCTGAAATCGATCCGAAACACGCCCGAGCCCTTCCGGACCCTGTCTAATCATACCCACGAGTCACATAACAGGACACAAACCTACTCGAGGATTCAAAACACACATAAAACATCAAAACGACACATCACACCTCAAATCAAAATCTATGAACTTTGAACTTTCAAATTTCCAAAACTCGCGCCGAAACATATCAAATCATCCTGAAATAAACCCAAATTTTGCACACAAGTCCTAAATGACCTGACGAAGCTATTTCAAATTCCCGAAATCACAATCCAAATCCGATATCTTCAAAGTCAACTTCCGGTCAAACTTATGATCTTTCCAAGGCTTCCAATTTCTAATTTTTGCCAATTTGTGCCGAGACCTTCTAGAAACATCCAAATACCAACCCGGGCATATGCCCGAGTCCAAAATCACCATCTGGACCTAACAGATTCATCAAAACTCCGTTATGGGGTCAAATTTTCGAAAAGTCAAACTTGGTCAACTATTTCAACTTAAAGCTTCAACAATGAACTCATTCTTCTAAACCGATTCCAATTAACCTGAAACCCAAAATCGACGATATGCATAAGTCATAATACATCATACAGAGCTACTCATGCCCGCAAAATACCGAGCGAAGTGCAAATGCTCAAAACAACCGGTCGGGTTGTTACATTAACTATTACACATACTAAGTTGGATAATAAAATAAGAAAAATTTTCACAAACTACTATTGTTTAGTGGTTATTAGCTTGTTATAGCTACCATTTACTAAATTACTTCCTATAGCTATGTTTTCACTTGTTATAGAGTGTATTAGATCTATAGAAGCTACTATATTCATGAATACAGTGGCAAAACTCGGCAGAAAATATGGGAGTCCAGCTAAGCAGAGATTGTATTCGACTATATTCGCGAGCTATATTCGTGAATACAGTAACGTAAATCTACAGAAAAAGGGTTCCTTCAGCTGCTTAAAAATGGTAAGTGAATCAATTAACACGATATAGTCCTAATATAACTCAACTAATATAACACACATAATTTTTATTTCCAGTAATAAAAAAGATTCTCAGCCGAAAAATACCCCAAAACAGAGCAATCTCTAGAGATTCAATCCTTCCTTTCTTTGTTGCTATCGTTCGTGGAAGTTCTGTTTACCTAATAAAATTCGAAATTCATACAATATATACAAAAATCGGTATAATTTGATTTTACATATGGCAAGTTTAATCATGCTACTATGTCATTCTGGCAAGTGGACCAATGAGAATAACTACGTCGATTATTCGATTGAGGGGATACTAATAAATGAGTATGCATCGTACAATGATTTGGTTGCTTCAATTTTGAAGCAAGTTGCCATAATTTTGAGCTAAAAGTCAATTAAAATTGAATACAAAGTGGAAGGAAATTGCACGCCGATGGAAATACACAACGACATGGGTTACAGGGTGTATGTAGAGTTGAAAAAAGAGAACAGAGAATTCAGGATGTATCCTTTGTGTATAACAACAATGGAAAAAGAAGTTGTAGTTGGAGGTAGTTTAATTCAAGGCGACCTAGTGAAAATAGAAGAAGCAAATCAAAGGTGGAAATTTGATATAAATGATACACTTGCTCTTGAGTCTGTCAATTCAGGTGAACCGATTGAGGTGTTCGAATTGGAAAGGGATTTGATTATTTTAAAAACTAATCAAAGAGAGGTTATGGCTGGACAAGTATATAAGGATAAGGTTACATTGAAAGAGGTGATGGAGCATTATGCAATTACTGAAAGGTTTCAATTCGGGGTTGATAGGTCTAATGCTATCGGGTTTGAGTGTTCTTAATTATGACTTGTTGAACAATATGTTATATTCAATTGAATGGTTATGTATTCTGAATTTTTGTATAATGTATTCATGGCAGAATTTTTAAAATTACAACATGTATCATATATGTATTTCATAATATATTATTTCCTTCATTCGATTTCTCTTGTATTAGTGTTTATGTACTTGAGTTTCTGAATAATTATAGGATATATACATATTTAACACTTTATTCACATGTATATATGTGTAGTTTGTAATAATGTATACATATGTAACATTGTATTCACATGTATATGAGTGTATTCTGTAATCATGTATACTGATTGTATGTATTACGTAAATGTATTTGCAGCTATACATTATTATGTTAGTCAGAGGATTGTGAATGGAGATTTAAGGCTTCTAGAATTAACAAATCACAAATGTTCAAAGTGAGAGAGTTCAATAATAAGCATACATGTCCGTTGAAGGATAAGGTATATGAGCAATGCCAAGCAAGTGGTAGCCTTATCGGTGGTATGATTAGGCCCAAGCTTACTAATCATAAGAGGAAATACACCCCAAAGGATATAATTGATGATGTGAAATCAAATTTTGGTGTAGATGTTAGTTACATGTTGGCGTGGCGGGCTAAAGAAAAGGCAATGGATTTTTTGAGAGGTGAACCAGCTGATTCATATAATAAATTACCAGGGTACTTATATATAATGGATATGATATATCCTGGTTCGCACATTAGAATGGTAAAATCACCAAAAATGAGTTCATGTATGTGTATATATCTTTGTATGCTTTTATAAAAGGGTTCGATCATTATAGACCCATTGTGGTTGTGGATGGAAGCCACCTAAAATCGGGATACACAGGGATATTTGTCNATATATATGGATTATAATAAAATTTGTTAAACTTCCTAATACAAAATTGAATGATATTTTTTTAGTATGTATGCAATTGCATTTACAGGTCATATAATGCCACTAGCATATGGTGTTGTTGATTCAGAGAATGATGCTACTTGGTCGTGGTTCTTTGACAAATTCAATATATATATATATGGATTATAATAAAATTTGTTAAACTTCCTAATACAAAATTGAATGATATTTTTTTAGTATGTATGCAATTGCATTTACAGGTCATATAATGCCACTAGCATATGGTGTTGTTGATTCAGAGAATGATGCTACTTGGTCGTGGTTCTTTGACAAATTCAATATATATATATATGGATTATAATAAAATTTGTTAAACTTCCTAATACAAAATTGAATGATATTTTTTTAGTATGTATGCAATTGCATTTACAGGTCATATAATGCCACTAGCATATGGTGTTGTTGATTCAGAGAATGATGCTACTTGGTCGTGGTTCTTTGAGAAATTCAAGGAAGAATATGGTGAGAGGAAAACATGAGCATCGTTTCAGATGGGAATGAGAGCATCATCAAATCTGTATCGAGAGTGTATCCCACGGTACCCTATTTTTCTTGTATATGGCATCTATGGAACAACGTATATAAGAAATTCAAAAAGAGTCATTCAAAGTTGAGTGAGATATACTTCTCGATGGAAAAAGCATACACTCAGGATGAATTTGATAGTCTAATGGAAAATATGGAGAAGGTAGATATTCGGGTGAAAGAACACTTGGAATTAGCTGGATACGAAAAGTGGGCTAGGTTGTATGCACCTGTTATCCGGGGACGGACCATGACGTCAAATATTGCTGAATCAATCAATGTCGCACTTGTATCAACAAGAGAATTTCCAATATACTACTTCCTCGAAGAAGTTAGGAAGATGTTTGGATGTTGAAATTGCAGCAATCGGAAAGAAGCTTCACACACGTACACAACGCTTGGAAAAAAATACCATGAGATGCTTACTTTGAATGAGGCAATGTCTACACGTATGACTGTAAGTTTTTCTTTTTTCTTTTTTTCTTTAAGTCCTCGTATCATATATAAGCCCTGGTATAACATGTATTTATTTCTGATACAATTTCTACTATTCACATACTGCATGCTCATTGTATTATAGCATTTGTGCACTTTTCTGTTTTATGAAATGTTTCAAAAACTGGTCATTATAGGTATATATTACTTGTTTATACATTTGCATTTCATTGGTTGAATTCAATGGTTTTCTTTCTAATCAGATGCATTTCCTAGCAGATAGACTATATTAGTATATCACTGTATTCATCAGTTAAATGTGTTCATCTTTAATAGTCTGCCAGCCTAGATATAGACTGTATTCCACTGTATTCAATATATTTCATTGCATATCATTGTATGTCATTGTATTTTATGCATACATGTATGTTTGTATTTCATACAAATATATATTATATTTAGATTTCTGAAAGTTAAATAAAAGTTTACTGCTGGATATTTGAATATTTTTTTATTGTATACATCTATATTGTATTTAATACGTCTACTCTTTGAGATATATATGACTTTTTAAAAATGTTCAAAACTTATAGTTCTATGTTTAAATGTAGGTTGTATCATCGACTGAACACTTGCATATGGTGAACGATGAAGGAAAGCATTACACCATTTGCCTCCTAGAGAAAAAGTGCAGTTGTGGGCGGTTCCAAGTTGACGAATTACTATGCCCACATGCTTGGGCTGTCTTGAAGAGCAAGTTTCTAATGCCAGAAGATTATTGCTCGGACTATTACAAACCAAATTCTGTTGTAATGACATACGAGATGTCCGTGTATCCGCTGCCTGACCGAAATGAATGGAATATACCAGCACATATATCATAGGATGTTGTCTTACCACCCAAATGAAAAAGACCTCCTGGAATGCCAAAGAAGAAGCGCGATAAGCCTTTTAGTGAATCGTTGCAGAAGAAAAATCAACATTCGTGTAGTATTTGTGGGCAGGGAGGACATAATAAGCGTACTTGTATAAATGCTCCACCTAGGAATTAGTTCATGTTTTGATTTTTATTACTGCAATAACAATGTGTCATAGATTCCTGTGACAATTTGAATAATACATATTGAGTTATTGGTGTATTGGATTCTTGCGTGATGAATTAGTACAGTTTAGTAAAAATATTTTTAGTAAACTGTTGAATACATACTGCATATATATTTTTGAATACATATTGCAGATATATCTAAATACATATATACAATTTGTTGAATACATATGAATACAAAATGCAGTATATATACACTACAATCTGTTGAGTACATATGAATACATAATGCTAATATATAGCGAAATACAGATGAATACATACTACAGATATATTTGAATGCATATGAATACAAACTGCAGTATATATACACTACAATCTGCTGAACATATGAATACTTAATTCTTAATATATAGTGGAATACATATGAATACATATTGTAGATATATTTGAATACATATATGCATCTGATGAATATATTCCATAGCTTACTAAAGGATTATTTTTAGTAAACTATTGAATACATACTGCATATATAATTTGAATACATAAATTTGAATACATATATACATCTGCTGAATACACATGAATACAAACTGCTGAATATATACTGTCGCCCCCTTTTTCTCGCGAAATCAAGTTTCGACATTGACAACTCTTTTAAAGGAAGGGTTATTAAAAGAGAGAGTCGCCAACAAACGGACTAAGGTGCGTTAGGGCACCTATTTGAAAATGACTCGGGTTTACTAGTTTGCATCACTAGAGATCAGGTAAGGGCTCAAATTACCTTGAGGAGAATGTGTGAGGAACTCCTCGAAGTCCACAACGGGGGTGCCGGACAAACTCAAATTATGTGAATTAGTCTAAGAGAAAAAGAAACAATTTGGACAAATAAAGAATTATCTTAACAAAAATTGGGGGGGGGGGGC
>ML385189.1:0-32374 GCA_005239525.1 Nicotiana knightiana | reverse complement strand
AAACAACTAATCAAGCTATATGAAGTATCCGAGAAGTAAATTCACCGACGGGGGAAACCATAACCTTAGATCTTTATTACAATTGTTTACACCGTAGCGTAGTTAATATTTAGTTTTAATCTTTAGTGTTAGTAATTTAAATAACATCAAGTGACAGTTGAGTATTTTAACAGCTTGCTTGATACGTAAATTCCCTGTGGGATCGACTCTGGGCATAATACCCTGGATTATATTTGCAACGCCCGCTTAGTCTTTTATTAGACATAGTTTAGCGTGATCACTGCTACAGTAATGAAGTGCACTGACTTAGTTAACCTATCCACAATAACCCACACGGCGTCGAACTTCCCCTGAGTCTGTGCGAGTCCAATAACAAAGTCCATAGTGATACGCTCCCACTTCCACTCAGGAATCTCTATCTGCTGAAGCAAACCACCGGGCCTCTAGTGCTCATACTTCACCCGCTGATAATTCAGGCACCGATCTAGATAAGCAACTATATCATTTTTCATCCTCATCCACCAATAATGCTGCCGAAGTAACTGGTACATCTTGGAAACGCTCGGGTGGATAGAATACCGAGAACTGTGAGCCTCCTCAAGGATCAATTCACGAAGCCCGTCAACATTAAGCACACATACATGACCCTGCATCCTCAAAACACCGTCATCTCCAACGGTAACCTTCTTGGCACCACCGTGCCGAACTGTGTCCCTAAGGACCATCAAGTGCAGGTCATCATACTGCCGATCTATGATACACTCAAAAAAAGAAGACCGAGCGACTGTACAAGATAGAACATGGCTTTGCTATGAAATATCCAATCTTACAAACTGATTGGCCAAAGTCTGAATATCTGAAGCTAGTGGTCTCTCACCGACGGGAATGAACGCAAGGCTGCTCATATTCACTGCCTTCCTACTCAATGCATTGTCCATCACATTGGGTTTTCCCGGGTGATACAATATGGTGATATCATAGTCTTTCAATAGCTCCAACAATCTCTGATGACGTCCAAATCCACTACTAAAAAGTAAATGGACACGAGAGCATGCAATATAAATTACCCAACTATGAGTCCGGGTCGAATCCCACAGAGAACAATATGTAGGCGATTAGGAATGTAAGAGAATTATCACTTGTTATGCAATGCCAAACACTTAGAATTTTGTTCAGAAAATGGTTATACCTAAATGCAAAAATTTAAACTAACCTAGAAAGAAAATAAGATGATCAATGGCTACAAGTATGGATGCATCGGGAATTACACTCAAGTAACGATCCAATGTATTTCACGATTTTACAAATATGAGCGAGTTTATGTTAATTAGCCACGGATAACAATTCTCAATTAGCTTCTTCCGAAGACTAACAAGACTTCCTAATTGAATTATCCCTAACACAATTAAGAGATTAAGCACACCCGGATATGGCGACAAGTAGTTCAATCCTATTCCTAGGTAGAATCTATAAAGTGAGGGTTAAAGCCTCAAGTTCTTGTTAATTAATCTTTCCCAACCCCAAATTATCTTTTCCAAAACTAATTCGGAGTTAATGGGCGAGTCCTAGGGTTAGCTAATCCCTTTGGAAACATTAAAGAACAAGAATAATTAAAGAAACAGTAACCCACTTCATAAATACATCAAAATCACTCAATATATAAGCACAACAAGGTATTTGATCCACACTTTAAATATGAATACTTCCATAAACAAGATTCAAGTGTTGGAAATAAATACTACACACTTAAATAGTAAATACAAAGCAAGGAAATGAAGAAATGAACATAAATAGGTAATAAATTCTCAACCACAAGCTTCGAATCTTCAAGACCCAAGTGTGTGTGCAAACCCTACCTTCCAAAACTTCTTCTTCTAAACCAAAGATCTGTTCTAAGATGTAAAAATTGTAAAGGTTATCAAAAATATCTGCTAGGTCGTGTATTTTTGGTTTTGGGATTGGGAAAATGTGAAATGCCATTACTGCCCAGGTCTAATGCCCCTTCACCGCATCTGCGGAAAAATTCTTGCATGTGCGACTACGCAGATGCGGATAGCCCATCGCAGATGCGTAAAGTGAATAGAAGTGCCGGATCCACAGATGCGGTCTTCAAAGTGCAGATGCGCAACCGCAGAAGCGGGTCTTGAATCACAGGTGCGATCCTAGGTGAATTTGCTCAGTTTCGCAGATGCAGTCTTTCTCCCCGCAGGTGCGAGATAGCTTCTGTGATCAATGTTCCGCAAATGCGAAATCCCTTCAGCCTTTTGCATTCTTTCAACCATTTTTTGCTCAATTTCACTTCAATTGCATTCAAATCACTTCATGGCCTTATTTACTTGAAAATACGACAATACACACCATAAACGACCTCATATTATCATTAAAGGACGCAAAATCTAAAGAAAAGAGACTAAAATAAGTGGTAAAATCACCACTCATCAATCTCCTCTACCTAAAATTGAGATCCTTCTGCTTGAACAGATACTGAAGGCTACGATGATCCGTGAAAACCTCACACGACACGCCATAAAGATAGTGCCACCAAATCTTCAGTGTGTGAATAATGGCTGCGAACTCTAAGTCATGGGCAAGGTAATTCTTCTCATGAACCTTCAACTGACGAGACGCATATGCAATCACCCTGTCCTCCTGCATCAATATTGCTCCGAGCCCAACATGGGAGGCATCACAATATACCGTGTAAGATCCTGAACCCGATGGTAATACCAACACCGGTGATGAAGTCAAGGCTGTCTTGAGCTTCTGGAAGATCTCCTCACACTCGTCCGACCATCTGAATGGGGAACCCTTATGGTTCAACCTGGTCATCAGAGCTGCTATATATAAAAACCCCTCCACAAACCGACGGTAATAACCCGCCAAACCCAAGAAGCTCCTGATCTCCGTGGTTGAAGTGGGTCTAGGCCAGTTCTTGACTGGCTCAATCTTCTTAGGATCCACCTGAATATCCTCTGCTGATACGACGTGACCCAAGAAAGCGACTAAATCCAACCAAAACTCGCACTTTGAGAATTTAGCATACAACTGACTGTCCCTCAAGGTCTGGAGCACTACCCTGAGGTGCTACTCATGTTCCTCCCGACTGCGGGAGTATATCAAGATGTGATCAATAAACACAATCATAAAGGAAGCTAGATAAGGCTTGAACACTCGGTTCATCAAGTCCATGAATGTTGCGGGGGCATTGGTCAACCCAAAGGACATCACCAGAAACTCATAGTGCCCATACCACGTCCGAAAAGCTGTCTTAGGGAGATTGGATGCCCTAATCCTCAACTGATGGTAGTCAGATTTCAAATCAATCTTTCAAAACACTTTGGCACCCTAAAACTGATAAAACAAATCATCAATCTTTGGAAATGAATACTTGTTCTTGATAGTGACTTTGTTCAACTACCGAAAATCTATACACATCCTCATAGATCCATACTTCTTCTTCACGAACAAAACCGGCGCACACCAGGGCGAGACACTAGGTCTAATGAATCCCTTATCAAGCAAATCCTGCAACTGTTCCTTTAATTCTTTCAACTTTGGTGTGCCATCGGGTATGGCGGAATAGAAATGGGCTGAGTGCCCAGATCCAAATCAATACAAAAGTCAATATCCCTGTCGGGTGGCATCCCCGGTAGGTCTGCAGGAAATACCTCAGGAAACTCATAAACAACAGGCACATAATCCATAGAAGGAACCTCAGCCCTAGAATCACGAACATAAGCCAAATGGGCCAAACACCCCTTCTCGACCATACGCCAAGCCTTCATATAAGAAATAACTCTGTTGGAAGAATGGCCAGGAGTCCCTCTCCACTCTAATCGAGGCAAACCCTGGCAAGGCTAAGGTTCCTGTCTTGGCATGACAGTCCAAGATAGCGTGATAAGGTGATATCCTATCCATGCCCAATATGATATCGAAATCAACTATATCAAGGAGCAAAAGGTCTACACTAGTCTCAAGACCCCCAATAACGACCACACACGAGCGATATACACGATCTACAATAATAGCATCCCCCACAGGCGTGGACACATATACAGGGGCGCTCAAAGAATCACGGGGCACAACCAAATATGAAGCAAAATAAGAGGACACATAAGAGTAAGTAGACCCCGGATCAAATAGAACTGAAGCATCTCTATTGCAAACTGAAACAGTACCTATGATAACAATATCAAAAGACTCAGCCTCAGGTTTGGCTGGAAAGGCATAACATCGGGGCTGGGCCCCACAACCCTGAACCATGTCTCTGGGATGTCCTCTGACTGGCGCGCCTCCACCTCTAACAATATGGCCCCTACCTATGGCTACCTGACCACTACCTCTGGCTGGCTGGGCAGGCGGTGCGGCAGCTGGTGTCGGAACCATGGCACGAGAACTCTGGTACTGAGAACCACTCGACGCATGAGGGAAATATCTAGCAATGTGCCTCGGGTCAGTATAACATGACCTCGGTTGCTGGGACTGCTGGCCGGCAAACTGACCCTGTCAACCTGAATAACCACACTGAAAACTCTGAAGAGGAAGTGCACTAATAGGAGCTAGCTGATTAGAATAAGGCATATAAGGGCCACGACCACCTGGGGGCACCTTGGGATGCCTGGAGTGCTAAATGAAATGGCCTCTACCATAAGTACTCCACCTCCAGATGAGGCACCGCCAAATCCACCGGAATGGCAAGGTCTCTTGTCTGACCCTTGATCTCCCAATCCAAGAACCATATCAACGCGCCTGGCCACATTGGCCGCAACCTGGAAAGAGATCTCGCTCCCCGTCTCCTTAGCTATCTGAAATCTGATAGGTTGAGCAAGACCCTCAATAAACCTCCTCACTCTCTCTCTCACTGTGGGGAGCAAACGAATAGCATGACGGGCCAAATCCAAAAAACGAGTCTCATACTGAGTAACAGTCATGCTGCCCTGCTAGAGATGCTAGAATTGAGCGCGATGTTCCTCTCTCGTAGTGATAGGCAGAAAATTCTCTAGGAAGAGATGTGAGAATTGATCCCAAGTAAGAGCAGGCGACCCAGCTGGTAAAGTCAACAAATAATCCCTCCACAATTTCTTGGCGGAACAAGTCATCTAGAAAGCAGAAAAGTCAATCCCATTAGTCTCTAGTATACCCATGTTCTAAAGAACCTCATGGCAGCTATCAAGATATTCCTGGGGTCCTCTGAAGTGGCACAACTGAAATAAACTAGGAAAATCTTGGTAAACCTATCCAATCTCCACAAAGACTCGGAGGACATAACTGTCCCTTCAATGGGTTGTGCTGTAGCAACCTGCTGAACTACCCTAACTAGATGGGCGGCGGGAGTCTGAAACTGGGGAGCCATCTGCTTCGGAGTGTGGGTGGCAGGAGTCTGGGCTCCTCTTCCAGCCTGAGATATGGCTGGTGCCATTGGGGAATGCGCCAGTCTGGGCCACTCTCCATACGGCTAATCGGACCAAAGAATCCTGAAGTACCGGGGTTGCAATAAACCCCTCTTGGACCTGAGCTGCTCCTGAAGGAATAGTCTGGGCTGGAAACTCCTCATCGAACTCTACCTGAGGCTCCGCAACTGGAGCTGCTGCTGCTACTCGGGCCTTGGGCTGAGCCCTGCCCCTGCGTCGGCCTATGGCATGGCCTCGGCCTCTACCCCTCATAAGAGTTGCTACTGGAGGATTCGGCTGCTGATCAGCAGAAGAAGAGGTAAATATTCTCGCCATCTGCAAGAGAATAAGAATAGAAGAGTTCAATTAGTATTGGGATAACAACAATTGCACGACAGAGTTGAATAAAAGTGAACGTGTTCCTAACTTTATAGCCTCTAGGAGAAAGTACAGACGTCTCTGTACCGATCCCCCAGACTCTACTAAGCTTGTCTGTGAATTGTGAGACCTAGGCAACCTAGTGCTCTGATACCAACTTGTCAAAACCCGAATTCTCACTGTCGGGACCGTGATGGCGCCTAACGCTGCACTTGCTAGGCAAGCCAACATTAGAGGTTCGCAACATAACAATCTTATGATATACGGAGAACCACTACAACCCAACACATGATAATTAAATTAGAAAACGAAATTTGCATAATGATATTGCGCAAGCGAAATTTATATGCCTAATTACATGTGATCTAGAGTCACAATTCACAGACTACTAAGACTAACTAAAAGTATTTGGCCGAAAGAAAATGTACAATTGTTTATGAACTAAAAGAAAACAGTAATGAGTATATAGGAGGGCACTCCAGGAATCTGCGGACATCGACAGATCTACCTTGGCTCTCCTGCGAAAAAGTCAACTACGATCTCAGAATCAGCTCAGACTGATACCTGGATCTGCACAGAAAGTGCAGAGTGCAGCATCAGTACAACCGCCCCCATGTACTGGTAAGTGTCAAGCCTAACCTTGGCAAAGTATTGACGAGGCTAGGACAAGACACCCACATGTAACTGAACAATATAATCATGCTAAAGGCAAAAACAACAATAAAGAAATAAAGTAGAAATAATGGGAAGGGGACATACAGTTGGGGGTTTCAATATAAGGAGTGATAATAACGAAAAGACAAAATTAAACAGTAATTCATAAGCAAATTAAGAAATTACAACAAAGGAAAACTTCATGGCATCACCCTTCATACTTTTACTCTCAACCTCACCAAATAAATAAATAGAACGGCACGACATCACCATTCGTGCATTAAACCTCTCATAATAAACACGGCATCACCCTTCGTGCTTTATCACTCATAGATCATGGCACGACATCGCCCTTCGTGCATTGACACCCACATATCATAGCACGACATCACCCTTCGTGCTTTACACTCTTCCTCATGATATAAATAATACATGCACGACATCACCCTTCGTGCTTTACACTCCTCCTCACAAATCACGAAATCAATAACAACAGATAAAAAGAAGTTTCACAAAGAAGCCAGTACTTTATCCATGATTAATATCACAATATGAATCCCAACTTTGAACCAATATGCAAAAGTTACCAAATATCAGTGAAACCAGATATGAGTCACCCAACATTTCAAATAACACGCTAAGCATGGATAATAGAATTTAAGGCTACAAAATTGAAAAGAATAGAATTTCACTCGCATGCTATGACTCGAAAACAACGCATAGATGCTCGTCACCTCGCCTATACACCGTATTTAACAACCAAACATGTAGCAAGTAAACACATAACACCTATTCCCTCAAGATAAAGTTAGACACGACACTTACCTTGATTCGTAGGCCACTCACTGCTCAAGTACCGCTTTTCCCTTAGAGTTCACTTCCAATCCACTCGTATCTAATTACAGTTAGCTTAATACCATCAATTATTACTAATGGAATCAACTTTAATGAATAATCACAGATATCACGAATTTTCCCAAAAAATAAAAACTGAACACGGGCCAGCTTGATCCAAACTCGAGGTTCGGACCAAACTCCATTTACCCGTTCACCATTGAGCCCGAATATGTAATTAGTTCAGGAATACGACCCCAAATCGAGGTTTAAATCCCCAAATTTGTAAAATTTCCAATTCCCCCCAAATCCCTAATTTCTACCCTTAAAGAACAAGATTAAAGACTAGGAATTCGATAAATGATTATGGAAATTGAAGAAAACAAGTTTAAAAGTGCAAACCTATGATTGGGTTTTGAAATACCTCTTCAAAAATCTCCCTAGGTCGAGTTCTATGGTTGAAAATGAAATTTGGGACTAAATCCCAATTTTGGATTCTGTTTAAAGCACTGGACAGGCCTTCATCGCGTTCACGAGAGGCCTGTCGCGATTGCGAAGCTGTGGCCCTATTGGTTTACGCGTTCGCGAGGTAACCCACACAATCGCGAAGACATTCTCCCCCAAAGCCTCCACGCTTACGATCCAAGTGTTGCATTCGCGTAGAAGGTTACTGACCTCCTCCCCTGGGTCCCTTAAACCATCGCGTTTGTGAAGGGTACCATCCCCAATGCTTCGCGTTCACGACCAGTCCTTCGCGTTCGAGAAGAAGAACGTTCCTCCCAGCCTAGCTTACACTTCACGATCACGAGAGTGTCTTCACTATCCCGAGAGTGGCTTCACGATCGCAAAGCACAAATGACCTGTGCACCAGAAACATCAGAACAACAGAAATTCTAAGCCCGAAACATCCCGCAGCCTATCCGAAACTCACCCGAGCCCTCAGAGCTCCAAACAGAACATGCACATAAGTCTAAGAACATCATACAGACTTTCTCGTGCGATTAAATCGCCAAAATAACACCTAAAACTGTGGATTTAGCATCAAAATCAATGAAATTCTCAAGAACACTTAAAGTTACCATTCTTCTCAACCGAGAGTCCGAATCACACCATATAAACTCCGTTTCTCACCAAATTTCACAGACATGGTTTAGATATTATAATGGACCTATACCGGGCTCCGGAACCAAAATTCGAGCCCGATACCATCAAAATCAACCATTAAGAACCTCATGCAGCTATCAAGGTATTCCTGAGGTCCTTTGAAGTGGCACCGCTGAAATAAACTGGGAAAATCTTGGTAAACCTGTCCAATCTCCACAAAGACTCGGAGGAAATAACTGTCCCTTCAATGGGTTGTGCTGTAGCAACCTGCTGAACTACCCCAACTGGATGGGCGGCTGGATTCTGAAACTGGGGAGCCATCTACTTCGGAGTGTGGGTGGCAGGAGTCTGGGCTCCTCTTCCAGCCTGAGATACGGCTGGTGCCATGGGGAATGCTCCATTCTGGGCCACACTCTCCATAAGACTAATCGGACCAAGGCATCCCGAAGTACCGGGGTGGCAATAAACCCCTCTTGGACCCGAGCTGCTCCTGAAGGAATAGTCTAGGCTAGAAACTCCTCATCGAACTCTACCTGAGGCTCCGCATCTGGAGCTGCTGCTGCTGCTGCTCGGGCCCTGGGCAGAGCCCTGCCCCTGCCTCGGCCTATGGCATGGCCTCGGCCTCTACCCCTCATAGGAGCTTCTACTGGAGGATTCGGCTGCTGATCAGCGGAAGAAGCGGTACATGTTCTCGCCATCTGCAAGAGAATAAGTATAGAATAGTTCAATTAATATTGGGATAACAAGAATTGCACGACAGAGTTGAATAAAAGTGAACTTGTTCCTAACTTTATAGCCTCTTGGAGAAAGTACAGATGTCTCTGTACCGATCTGCCAGACTCTACTAAGCTTGTCTGTGAATTGTGAGACCTAGGCAACCTAGTGCTCTGATACCAACTTGTCAAAACCCGAATTCTCACTGTCGGGACCGTGATGGCGCCTAACGCTGCACTTGCTAGGCAAGCCAACATTAGAGGTTCGCAACATAACAATCTTATGATATACGGAGAACCACTACAACCCAACACATGATAATTAAATTAAGAAAACGAAATTTGCATAATGATATTGCGCAAGCGAAATTTATATGCCTAACTACCTGTGACCTAGAGTCACAATTCACAGACTACTAAGACTAACTACAAGTATTTGGCCGAAAGAAAATGTACAAATTTTTATGAACTAAAAGAAAATAGTAATGAGTATATAGGAGGGCACTCCAGGAATCTGCGGACATCGACAGATCTACCTCGGGTCTCCTTCGAAAAAGTCAGCTATGATCTCAGAAGCAGCTCGCACCGATACCTGGATCTGCACAGAAAGTGCAGAATGCAGCATTAGTACAACCGCCCCCATGTACTGTTAAGTGTCAAGCCTAACCTCGGCAAAGTATTGACGAGGGTAGGACAAGAAACCCACATGTAACTGAACAATATAATCATGCTAAAGGCAAAAACAGCAACAAAGAAATAAAGTAGAAATAATGGGAAGGGGACATACAATGGGGGATTTCAGTATAAGGAGTGAGAATAACGAAAAGACAAAATTAAACAGTAATTCATAAACAAATTAACCAATTACAGCAAAGGAAAATTGCACGGCATCACCCTTCATACTTTTACTCTCAACCTCACCAAATAAATAAATAGAACGGCACGACATCACCATTCGTGCATTAAACCTCTCATAATATACACGGCATCACCCTTCGTGCTTTATCACTCATAGATCATGGAACGACATCGCCCTTCGTGCATTGACACTCACATATCATGTCACGGCATCACCCTTCGTGCTTTACACTCTTCCTCACGATATAAATAATACATGCACGACATCACCCTTCGTGCTTTACACTCCTCCTCACAAATCACGAAATCAATAACAACAGATAAATAGAAGTTTCACAAAGAAGCCATTACTTTATCCATGATTAATATCACAATATGAATCTCAACTTTACACCAATATTCAAAAGTTACCAAATCTGAGTGAAACCAGATATGAGTCACCCAACATTTCAAATAACACGCTAAGCATGGATAATAGAATTTAAGGCTACAAAATTGAAAAGAAAAGAATTTCACTCGCATGCTATGACTCGAAAACAACGCATAGATGCTCGTCACCTCGCCTATACACCGTATTTAACAACCAAACATGTAACAAGTAAACACATAACACCTATTCCCTCAAGATAAAGTTAGACACGACACTTACCTTGATTCGTAGGCCACTCACTGCTCAAGTACCGCTTTTCCCTTAGAGTTCACTTCCAATCCACTCGTATCTAATTACAGTTAGCTTAATACCATCAATTATTACTAATGGAATCAAATTTAATGAATAATCACAGATATCCCGAATTTTCCCAAAAAATAAAAACTGAACACGGGCCAGCTTGATCCAAACTCGAGGTTCGGACCAAAATCCATTTACCCGTTCACCCTTGAGCCCGAATATGTAATTAGTTCGGGATTACGACCCCAAATCGAGGTCTAAATCCCCAAATTTGTAAAATTTCCAATTCCCCCAAAATTCCTAATTTCTACCCTTAAAGAACAAGATTAAAGACTAGGAATTCGATAAATGATTATGGAAATTGAAGAAAACAAGTTTAAAAGTGCAAACCTATGATTGGGTTTTGAAATACCTCTTCAAAAATCGCCCTAGGTCGAGTTCTATGGTTGAAAATGAAATTTGGGACTAAATCCCAATTTTGGATTCTGTTTAAAGCACTGGACAGGCCTTCATCGCGTTCGCGAGAGGCCTGTCGCGATTGCGAAGTTGTTGCCCTATTGGCCTACGCGTTCGCGAGGTTACCCACACAATCGCGAAGGTATTCTCCCCCAAATCCTCCACGCTTACGAGCCAAGTGTCGCATTCGCGTAGAAGGTTACTGACCTCCTTCCCTGGGTCCCTTAAACCATCGCGTTTGCGAAGGGTACCATCCCCAATGCTTCGCGTTCACGACCAGTCCTTCGCGTTCGAGAAGAAGAACGTTCCTCCCAGCCTAGCTTACACTTCACGATCACGAGAGTGTCTTCATGATCCCGAGAGTGGCTTCACGATCGCAAAGCACAAATGACCTGTGCACTAGAAACAGTAGAACAACAGAAAGTCTAAGCCCAAAACATCCCGTAGCCTATCCGAAACTCACCCGAGCCCTCAGAGCTCCAAACAGAACATGTACATAAGTATAAGAACATCATACGGACTTTCTCGTGCGATTAAATCACAAAAATAACACCTAAAACTGCGGATTTAGCATCAAAATCAATGAAATTCTCAAGAACACTTAAAGTTACCATTCTTCTCAACCGAGAGTCTGAATCACACCATATAAACTCTGTTTCTCACCAAATTTCACAGACATGGTTTAGATATTATAATGGACCTGTACCGGGCTCCCGAACCAAAATTCGGGCCTGATACCATCAAAATCAACCATTAAGAATATACTTTAAAACCATAGATTTTTCTGAAATTCAACTTTGGTCAAAAAATTATTTCTCGGGCTATGGATCTTGGAATTCGATTTCTGGCATAAGCCCAGATCCCATATTTTATTATGGACCCACCGGGATCGTCAGAACATGGGTACGGGCCCGTTTACACAAAACATTGACCAAAGTCAACTAAAATTCACTTTTAAATTCCAAAAATTATTAATTCTCCTATTTTCCACATAAAGGCTTTTCGAAATTATGTCCGAACTACGAACGTAAATCGAGGAGGATAAAATAAAGTTTTTTAGGCTAACGAGTGCGGAATAGAGTCCTAAAACACAAGTTAACCCCTTGGATCATCACAACTAGGGACCAGGTCCTAGTGTGTTAGAGTTCACAAGGGTCTCACATGAACCTTAAGCAGTGCTCACACTAGGGAGGAAAAAGGACATAAACTAAATAGCCTTGACTTTCAGCCGGCTAAGAATGAGGATTCAGAAAGGGCAGATAGTAAAAGAATAGGAGGGAGTCAAAGAATTTCACTAAAGGGGCAGAACACATATATACAAACAAATAGTAGACATGCTTGAGCTTAAGCTAACTTAGTCAAGTTTTTGGAATTAAACTTAATTACATGCTAACAAGGCAAGTTCATAAACAAATTCATAGTGATAATAATGAGTCCAGATTAGACTAAGTACAGGAACTAGTATCATAGGAAGGAATCACATTAATTAGAAATAGGTCGGGACATATTAAAAACTGATTGAGGCAGTTACTAGAGGTGCCATAATATAATAAGAACAAAATCAAAAAGGCCACATTATAACAGGTTCAACAAACAGACTTGTTAATGCACACATCTATACATGGTTGACCAGTCCACAGGAAAAGGTATGAGCATGTTTATAAACAGGTTCATAACAAACTCAACTTAAAACAATAGTCATCAATAACCTAGAGTTTAAGAAAAAATTCATTAATCAACTCAAAATAGGTTCAAACATGTCTCAAACTACAAGTAATAGCATTTAGGATAACATAGTCTAGTTGAAATAACACATTGAGAAAATAATCATAATGAAATGGCAGAGGGTCTAATAACTCACCAGTTGAGATGAAACAGAGAGGAAATGGATCAAAAGTATGGTAAATATCACCAAACAAAAGCAAGAACTTGGAGATTTCTAGCCTTGGCTTTTAGCCGACCAGGAATCAGAACACAGAATGAGAATATTCAAGAGTGCATGTAACGACCCGACCGGTCATTTTGATCTCTAACGCGTCGTTCAGCATTTTGAGGTCAAGAGCAGCTCCATTTCAGGTATTATGACTTGTAGGCGTGGTCGGAATCGAGTTTCAAAAAGTTTAGAGTCAATTTGGAAAGAAAATTCTCAATTCGGAAGCCTTAAGTTAGAAGAATCAACTAAGATTGAAATTTTGAGTAAACGACCTCCGAATTAGGATTTGAAGGTTCCTGCAAGTTCGTATGATGATTTTGGACTTGGGCGTATGTCCGGATCGGGTTTTGGGTAACCTAGGAGCGTTTCGGCATATATTATGGAAGTTAGCATTTTAGAAGAATTTCATAAATTTGGGATGTAAGGAATTTCAGTGTTATTGATGTCTGTTTAGGATTCTGAGCCTGGGAATAGTCACGTATGGTGATTTTGGAGTTGGGAGCGCGATCGGAAGTGAATTTGGATGTCCGTAGGTCATTTTGAAGTCATTTGGCTAAAGATAGAAATTTGAAGGTTTTTGAGAAATTCGACCGGAAGTGAAAATTTTGATATTGGGGTCAAAATTCAATTCTGGAAGTTGGAGCAGGTCACTAATGTCAAATATGACTTGTGTGCAAAATTTGAGGTCAATCAGACGTGATTTGATAGGTTTCGGCATAAGATATGGAAGTTTGGAATTCCAAGTTCATAAAGTTTGAGTTTGAGTGTGATTCGTGATTTCGGTGTTGTTTGATGTTATTTGAGTCCTCGAGCAAGTCCCTGGGATGTTATGGGACTGGGTCGTGTGATTGGACGGGGTTCCGGGGGCCTCGGGTGGATTTCGGGTGGTTAACGGATCAAATTTGAAGTTAGAGGAGGAGCTGGGCTGCTGGTGTCTGGTGTGACCGCACCTGCGAGGATCTAGCCGTAGGTGCGGCTTGGCGCCGCAGGTGCGAGAGTGGGCTGGCTTGGCTGGGATCGCATGTGAGATGGATTTTCCGCATCTGCGCCGGCTGGCTTGGCTGGGATCGCATGTGAGATGGATTTTCCGCATCTGCGAAGGGGAAATGGGTCGCAGGTGCGAATCCGGCTGGAGGGGAAGGAAGCCGCAGGTGCGGGCTCTTGGGCGCACCTGCAGAAGTGCAGGTGCAAAGATCGTATCGCAGGTGCGAAAACTGGCATGGGCATAACATTTTAAAACCGAGATTTGTTGGCCATTTCTCTCATATTTCACATGGCATGGGCGATTTTGAGGAGCTTCAAGAGTGGGTTTTCGTCAAGGATCACAAGGTAAGTTATTCCCACTCATCTCAAGTTAAATACAAGGTTTATGCATGGAATTAGACATAGAAATTAGTAGGAAATTGGGAAATCATAAAGGAAACCTAGAAATTTGTATTTGAATTTTTAACGACGAATTTGAGCATGGAATTTAGAGTAAATTCTATATTTGAGTTAGTAAGACTATGGGTAGGGTATATCGTCGAGAAACTTCGGAATTTGGGCACGTGGGCCCGAGGGCATTTTGGTCAATTCACTAAGCAGAGTTGGGAAAGTATATAATTTGAATTTGTTACGAGTATTAGAATGAATTTTCATTGCTTTGCCCGTTATTTAGTAGTTTTGGGCATTGTCCATCCATTGGAGTCGTCGGAAGGGCTTGGAAGCCGGTTATGGGATTTCGGAGCGAGGCAAGTCTCCTTTCTAACTTTGTGAGGGGGGATTGTCTCCCTAGGTGAACTAATTAAGTATGTGCTACTATCTGCGGGGATACGTACACACGAGGTGACGGGAGTCCGTGCGTAGCTACTATTATGCCATGTCCGGATAGTCTAGGACCCACTAGCATGCCTTACGTGTTGTACATGTGATCCTGCCAATAATATTAGACTGTTAATGCTATTGAATCGGTAATTGATTTCCTAAGAAGACTACATTGTACCTTTCTTAATTATCTAGAAAGAGAATCGATTTCCTCCCTAAATTCCTACCTATTTCATGACTAATAGAAGAAAAATCATCACAAAGACAAGAGACGAGGTCCAAGCAACTTACCCAATCGATAACCTTCAGTTTCCTCTGAAAAACACTGCTCAAATCTCCAAACCCGTCCATAAATGGTGAAGAATGGGTGAAATTTCATGAAGGCACCCTTTTATACTCTCTGCGCAGCGATTTCCGCTCCTGCGGCTAAAATCTCGCACCTGCGGTCCCAGGAGCGCACCTGCGAAAAATCACTTAAAGTCCAAATTCCGCACCTGCGACTCCATTTCTGCACCTGTGACTCCGCAGGTGCGGTCCCACGTCCGCATCTGCGGTCCCTCACTGAGCTGCCCAAATTCGGCATCTGCGGATTCCTTTCCGCTTCCGCGGGCCCGCACCTGCGGTTCCCCATCCACATGTGCGGTCACACCAGTAAAATGGCACCAGCAGCAGCTTTGCTGCAATTTTACAAGTCCAAACCTCTGTTAACCATCCAAAATCAATCTCGAGCCCCTCGGGGCCCCAACCAAAAATACCGACAAGTCCCATAACCTTATTTAAACTTAGTCGAGCCTTCGGAACACCAAAAAAAATGCACAAACACCAAAATCACATCAAATTCAAGCCTATGAACTTTGAAATTTCTAAATTCCACCAATGATGCCGAAACCAACCAAAACACGTCCGAATGACCTGAAAATTTGCACACACGTCCAAAATGACACTCCGAACCTGCTCCAACTTCTGGAACTCCATTCCGACCACGGTAGCCTATTTTCCACTGCCGACCGAAAATCGCCAAAAACTAACTTTCGCCAATTCAAGACTAATTCTACACCGGACCTCAAAACCACATTCCGAACACACTCCTAAGTCCCAAATCACCTAATGAAACTATCCGAGACATAAAATTCGCATTCCGAGGTCGTTTACCAAATAGTCAACTTTTAGGTGACTTTTCTAACCATAAGGCCAACTTAAGAGACTAAGTGTCTCATTTCTCACCACGACCACTCCGAACCCGAACCGACCAACCCAACACATCATAATTAGGTTAATTAACACATGATAAGGCTGAAACAGGGGAAACGGGGCAATTCCCATGGAACGACCGACCGGGTCGTTACATTCTCGCCCACTTAAACATACGTTTGTCCTCGAACGTGCCTAGAGTTGTTCCAAACACCACCAAAATTTTGCCGTGTAACTTACCATGCACAAACCCGGGGTGATCCCACATCACCCTATCCCATGTAGGTCCAATAGCGCAACATAGCTGAATTTCGAAATCCATCCTGACCCATAAACCTTAGAACCAAATTTCCACTTCTGAAATAATTTATGAGACGACCTACTACCAAGCTGTCTTATTTATCCAGGTTCCTTCTGACCTACCTTTGAATTGATACTTCTTCTTGCCATAATAAGGAAATTCTCAAGCCAGACTCAACACACGGAACCCGAGCATAAAATATACCATCTAAGGCTCATAAGCCGCTGAATACTCCCTCAAATATTCCCAAACGCACCACATTAAAAATACTTACCCGGAAGAGACTTCCTGCGAATTTAAAGTCATTACCTTCACTTTCCTGATACTGATGGATAGAATCCATGATAATTTAAAGACACCACAAGCCTTGACACCTCCACATAAATATCAGTTCTAGCCCGATTCACACCTTGCAGATCCTCAATTGCTACATATAACCTTGAATCCGTCAGAACCCATCTCGAACGTCATTCACTCTACGCAATTTCAATTACACTACCCAAGCAGACAGAACAACCTGAACCCGTTTGCAAACTACGTACTAGGAAAGTGATCCACATATATATATATATATATATATATATATATATATATATATATATTGCTGCGGCGTGCAGCCCGACCCATATAACATATGATGTGGCGTGTAGCCCGATCCATATAATAGTCGATTGCACCCACTAGGGGTGTACAGACACTAGAGGGACTCCTAGAGCCCAAGCGCTATATTGTTGCGGCGTGCAGCCTGATCCAATATATATTGCTGCGGCGTGCAGCCCGATCCATATATAATGTATATTGCTGCGGCGTGCAGCCCGATCCATATAATATATATATTGTTGCGGCGTGCAGCCCGATCCATATATAATATATATTGTTGTGGCGTGCAGCCCGATCCATATAATATATATTGTTGCGGCGTGCAGCCCGATCCATAACTATCCTCACATACTCGGCTCTCAGCCTCACTCAGTCATCCTCACAAGCCACTCGGGCAATTCATCTCAACTCACGGGACTCAGCCCAAAATACTTCTCAGAGTTTCAAAATAGTGTGATAACACTGAAAATAACAGCAAGTGGTAAACATGACTGAGTTCACAGATGTTATATCAGGATAGTGTGAGAATAGTGTGCAAATACCCTTGAGGGTCTAAACAGGTCGGCACAAGGCCCCAAACATGGCTTACAGCCCATAAACAAGTAGAAATTTCTAAAATACAGGTTATCGTAAGGTTTCAAATCGAATACGTAGCTTAATAGTCGCTACGAGACGGACCAAGTCACAATCCCTATCGGTGCACGCCCACACGCTTGTCACCTAGCATGTGCGTCACCTCATTTACCAAAACAATATAAAGTATCTGGATTTTATACCCTCAGGTCTAGAGTTACAATCATTACTTACCTCAAAACGGTCTGAAAACTACTCTGCGATGCTCTTGCCCTTCGAATCGGCTCCCAAATGCTCCGAGTCTATTAGAAACAGGTTAATAACATCAAAATATGCTAGGGAGACGAACCCTAATCGAAAACTATCAAAATTAGGTACAATTCCCGAAAATTTGCCAAATCCGACCCCTGGCCCACGTCTTGGAATTCGATTAAATTAACACCACGAGAATCCTAATCCTCCCATGATTCTATACATACCAAGAACAATAAAATCGGAGTTCCAATGACCCCTCAAATTCCCATTTTAAAGTCTCTTAATCACACGCCCTAATTACCCATTTTCCTCCCTAAATTCCTACCTTTTTCAGGACTATCATCACAAACACAAGAGACGAGGTCGAAGTAACTTACCCAATCGATAACCTTCAATTTCCTCTGAAAAACATTGCTCAAATCTCCAAACCCGTCCGCAAATGGTGAAGAATGGGTGAAATTTCGCGAAGGCACCCTTTTATACTCTCTGCCCAGCGATTTCCGCTCCTGCGGCTAAAATCTCGCACCTGCGGTCCCAGGTGTGCACCTGTGAAAAATCACTTAAAGTCCAAATTTCGCATCTGCGACTGCATTTCTGCACCTGCGACTCCGTAGGTACGATCCCACGTCCGCATTTGCAGTCCCTCACTGAGCTGCCCAAATTCCGCATCTGCAGATTCCTTTCTGCTTGTGCGGGCCCGCACCTGTGGTTCCCCATCCGTAGGTGCGGTCACACCAGTAAAACGGCACCAGCAGCAGCTTTGCTACAATTTTACAAGTCAAAACCTCTGTTAACCATCCGAAATCAATTTCGAGCCCCTCAAGGCCCCAACCAAAAATACCGACAAGTCCCATAACCTTATTCAAACTTAGTCGAGGCTTTGAAACACCAAAAAAATGCAAAAACACCAAAATCAGATCAAATTCAAGCCTATGAATTTTAAAATTTCTAAATTCCGCCAATGATGCCGAAACCAACCAAAACACGTCTAAATGACCTGAAAATTTGCACACACGTCCAAAATGACACTCCAAACCTGCTCCAACTTTCGGAACTCCATTACGACCCCAATAACCTATTTTCCACTGCCGACTGAAAATCGCCAAAAACTAACTTTCGCCAATTTAAACCTAATGCTACACCGGACCTCAAAACCACATTCTAAACACACTCCTAAGTCCCAAATCACCTAACGAAACTATCCAAGCCATAAAATCCGCATTCCGAGGTCGTTTACCAAATAGTTAACTTCTGGTTGACTTTTCTAACCATAAGGCCAACTTAAGAGACTAAGTGTCTCATTTCTCACCACAACCACTCTGAACCCGAACCGACTGACCTAACACATCATAATTAGGTTAATTAACACATGATAAGGCTGAAACTGGGGAAACAGGGCAATTCTCACGGAACGACTGACCGGGTCGTTACACAAATGCACCTAGACAGGCCAGGAGTTCAACTCACAATACCTCCAAAATCCATGTTCATAGATACAACATAACCAGTTTTTGAGTGATGCGCCAATATCTCAAGGCTGAGCATACAGAATCCAAATCCCTACTGTGTCAGAGTTTCCAAGGGCTTCAAGAACCCAGGGCAGTTCTCACACTAGAGAGGTTGATCATAAACAGTTCAAGGAAAGACTAGGGATCAGGTCCTAGTGTGTCAGAGTTCACAAGGGTTTCACATGAACCCTGAGTAGTGCTCACACTAGGGAGGCCAAAGGACAGAACCTAAATAGCCTTGGCTATCAGCCGGCTAAGAATGAGGATTCAGAAAGGGCAGATAGTAAAGGAATAGGAAGGAGTCAAAGAATTTCACTAAAGGGAAAGAACACATATATACAAACAAATAGCACACATGCTTGAACTTAAGCAAGCTTAGTAAAAAGGGCATGAAACCCTAATTTTAGGTGAACCACAAAATCGGAAGAAAATAAAGGCAAAGAATCACATATTAGCATAAAATGAACATAGACAGGAGATTATTCAAAAAGAAACACAGAATCAAACCAGATTTGGTTCAATTAAAGAAGATCTGAAACCCTAATTTTGGTAAGTAAAAAAAATCGACAAAAATAGGCAGATTCACACATAATAGGGTGAATAATGACGAAATAATGCTAAAACTCAAAGCTTGAACAAATTTTGGTTCGAATCAAAAGAGAATCTGAAACCATAACCTTAGGGAATCAGCAAGATACGAGCGAATCGAGCTCATATGGTACAAAATAATGCGTTTGGACTTAAGGTCGTCCAGATTCAAGAGGTAAAAATCGATTAGGACAGAATCAAAATGGGTTACTTTCCATGTTTAGGCAAGTACTTAAGTTATTCTGTAAAGAATCACCACATAAAGGAAAACCATCAAAATGGTAAGTGAATGGGGAAAGAATCCCATTAGTAACGGGATTGGGGGGATTTTAGTGAGGCGGCGGGATTAAGGTTCATCAGAGGAGGGAAATAGAGGCGCGGTTTTTGGAAAATGGGGTTTAGGGTTTGGAGGTGGAGATATAAGGAAAGGGAGGGGTTGTCTGTGAGCCATTGATCATTTGGGATTTAGGCAGGGGTTGGGTCGGTTTATTAAGAGGGTAAGGGAATTTGGTCCAGGGGTATTGGGCTTATGTAATTGGACTGGTTTGGGTAGTGTTTGGGTCCAGATTTAATTGAAAATTGGGGGCCATATTTTAAATACCCAATTTAATAAATAAATAATTTAAAAAATAATGAATAACTAAAAAAAATATCATTTGTGCATAAAAATAATTAAAACAATTATTTAAAACTATAAAAATATAAAAGGTTATTTTTTTCATAAATAATGTAATTAAGCATACATGGGCTATTATTGCAAAAATTGCAATTTTATCCTTAAAATGCAAATATAATTATAAGAAATGCACTAAAATATTTAAAACCTTGTAGGGGTATAAATGATAAGTTTAGATGATTACGTCATCACGAAAATAATTTGGAGGATAATTATTGGATATTCATATAATTAAATACATAAATAAATTGATTTAAAGTCTTTAAAAATTATGAAAAAAATACTTGTGCATGTTTTTAAATCAAATGATGATGCATATGCACTATTCTGAAAGTATATAAATATATTTGAAAAATATGAGGGAAAAATTAGGCATCAACATATACTGATGCACAAAACAGTGAAACAAAGTGAAGCTTTGAAATTATAAACTGCTGAATAAATTGTGATGATCCAAAGGGCCATTTTATGAATTTAGACTCCGTTCTAGGATTATTAGCCATAAAAAGATTTATTTTAAATACCTCGATTTGCGTGCGCAGTCCGGACGTGAAACTGAAAAGCTTTTATGTGAAAATATGAGAAATAGTAATTTCTAGAATTAAAATTTGATTATAGTTGACTTTGGTCAACATTTTGAGAAAATGGATCCGGATCTGTGTTCCGACGATCCCGGGAGGTCAGCAGTAAAATATGAGACTTGGGCGTATGCCCGGAAATGAATTCTGAGGTCCTAAGCCTTAGAAATCAATTTTTGAAAGAAAACGTTTTGCTGAAATATTAATGAAATAAAGAAAAGAATTAATGCTTGAAACCATTGGTATCGGGCCCGTATTTTTGTTTCGGAGCCCAGTACAGATTTCTTATAGTATTTAAATGTTAACTGTGAAATTTGGTGAAAAACGGAGGTTATTTGACGTGATTTGGATGTCCGATTGAGAAATAATGAACTTTGAGTGTTCTTGAGAAAAATGATGAGTTTTGAGGTTTAATTCATAGTTTTACATGTTATTTTCATGATTTGATCGCACGAACAAGTCCGTATGATGTTTTAAGACTTGCGAGCATATTTGGCTTAGAGCCCCGAGGGCTCGGGTGAGTTTTGGATAGGCCACGGGATGTTTAAACACGTAAAATGCTGCTGTAAAAATTCTATTCTGGTGCACAGTGATCTTTTGTGCTATGCGATCGCATAGTAACTACCGTGATTGCATAGAGTAAATTTTGGGGGTTCACCAATTGTGTTATGCGAACCCAAGTACCCTATGCGAAAGCAGCCCCTCCCCCCCTACACGATCGCGATAGCCAATAAGGTCTGGCCCTATGCGAACGCAGGCAGCCCTACGCGAACACATAGAAGGCCTGCCCAGGTATATAAATTCACTCTTAAACACGGACATAACCCTTTTTATTCATAATTTTCAAACTAAACAACCCTAAGGACGATTTTCTTCATCAAAGTTCATCCCCAAGTTATTGGTAATCAATTCTAAACTTTACTCTTTCAATTACCTAATATTTTTCATCACATTTAAATAAAAAAACTAAGAATTTTCATGGTTAAAATTGAAGGTTTGGGTAGAATTAGGGAATTTTGTAAAAATCGAATCTTTACCTCGAATTGAGGTTGGATTTCGAAACTAATTGTATATTTGGGTTCGTGAGTGAATGGGTAAACGAAATTTGGTCCGAACCCCGAGTTTGGACCAAGCGGGCCCGAGGTCGGATTTAACTTCTTTTTTTTTTTTAGAAAACTTAGGAAAAATTATAATTTTCAGTAAAGTTAGTTCCTTTAGCATTAATTAATGATATTAACTTAATTATGGTTAGATTCGAGTGTATTGGAGGTGAATTCAAGAGGAAAAGCTATAATTGAACAGTGAGTGGCCTGCGAAATTGAGGTAAGTGCTTGGTTTAACCTTGACTTGAGGGAATAGGAATCTCCAACTTAATTGTTATGTGAAATTACATGGGTGTGGTGTATAGGTGAGGTGACGAGTATCTATGCACCACCAAATTGCCTGCTTACATGATCACTTCCGCGTTTCCAATTTAATTGCTCATGTTTTAATTGTTCATGCCCATTGTGGTTTCTATAATTACTTGTCTTGTTAATTTATTGTTAAGTCTGGTTGCAATTATTTTTGGGGAAAGTATTAGTGTTTTCCTTGTTTTTATTGTGGTACATAAAGATTGGGTGGGTTGACATTATTTTACGAGATATATATGTATTCATGTTGGTTCCATTTTTGTGATAATATTGATGAGTCTATGAGAAGCTCAATTTTCTGTTTACAATTATTGAGATAAAAGTGTTGTGAAAGGCTTGGCCTGAATTGTGAAATTTTTTGATAAATAAATAAATTGATAGTGATAAGATTGGATAACAAGATAGTGATAATGGTGGATATGTGAGGTAAATGATAGTGATAAGGGTGGACAGGGGAGATAAATGATAGTGATAAGGGTGAACATGTGGGATCGGGTTGCACGCCGCAACAAGACAGTGATAAGGGAGGATATTTGTGTGTTACTGATTTTAATCACAACGATTTGGAAAAATTACGGTTTTACTCTATTGTTTCTTATATTATGCACATACGGTTATTTTAAAGTAAAGTTGGAAATTTATGTGAGATCTTGATTACAGCTGAGGCTTGGAATAGGCGACTGAGTTATTCTATTTATTGTTGTTGTTTATCTTTCTTATTTGTGTAGAATTGTTTTATTGCTATATTATTATATATATTTCTAAGGTTAAGTTATAATTGCCCCGCCGTAGCCTCGTCACTACTTTGCCGAGGTTAGGCTCGGCACTTACTCAGTACATGGGATCGGTTGTGCTGATACTACACTCTGCACTCTTTTGTGCAGATCCAGATACCGGCCAGCAGCAGAGATTTTAGTGGCAGCTATCTATTATCCGGAGACACGAGGTATATCTACCGGCGTTCGTAGATCCCGAGAGTCTTCTCTTAGTTCGTAGAGATTGTTTTATAATTTTCCTAAAACGGTTATATTAATTTTTTCAGCCCATTAACTGTAATATTCTTTAGTAGTTCGTGAATTGTGACACCAGACCCTGGGGTAGTCTTAGAGTTATTATATAATTAGTTCGTGGCTCGGTTTATTTATTTGTTTATTATTTTATATTTGGAGTTATTCTTTGGAAACCATTAGATTAAGTTTACTCTAAATTTATTGGATTATGTTTAAATGGATAATCAGAGGAAAATAGCTAATCGAACTCTAACATTGGCTTGCCTAGCAAGTGTGGTGTTAGGCACCATCACGATCCCTAAGGTTGGAAATTTGGGTCGTGACATAAACACTTTGTATACAGTGCATAAAGTGAATACATGAGTTGTTCTTAATAGAAAACCATCTTTACCAAAACAATATTCAAAAAACTATCTTCACAAGAAACTATCTTCAAAAACTATATTCACCGAAAACTATTCTAAAACTATCTTCACATAAGTATCCGAATCTGTCATTCGTCTAACAATCTTTGTGGGTGCTTCATTGTTGCTTATGGCATTGGCGTCTATATTCCGCATATCATAGTACCAAAGGAGGGCACCATATCTTTGACAGAGTAAATTGGCATCAAATGTTGTTTGTGGAACCAATCCATAAGTGCTCAAATACTCTGCGTATGCCGCGACATGAAACCCACAATCCCTAAAATGTAGATTGACACAATTAAATAAAACTCATATTATTAGTATTATAAATGATACAAGCATACAAAAAGTATATAATTTATACATGATCCTAGCCTTTTGTTGAGGCAAATTCGAAATAAAAACAACTACAAAGGGATCAGTTTGTGCCTTGTCATTGTATGCTGGTTCACGAGACCAATCTATTCCTTGCTTATCTCTGTAGAAACCACTATTCGATAGGTACAGAGGTACAAGCTTATCAAGCTTATCTATCTCAGTACACACATAAGCATCATGGCCTGCTGATCGGTAGGAGTCATATACGTTGATACATCACTCCTTAAATGAGACAACTGCCAATATCCAATAAAGTTTGTCCTTCAAGTTGACTGGTATCAGGACATTATCAATCGTATTCCATGGTACATTAGCTAGCAATCTATAGCCCCTTATGTATTCACATACAACAACTTCTTCCGTGGCTACACTAGCATTACTATTTGTATCATTATACTTGTCGAATATTTCAGCAACTCTTGTCTTGAATGTACAATCAACAGTTGTATATTTGAAATTGGTGGTTTGGTTGTACTTGCCCTTCTTTCTCAAGTAGTAGAATATAACATCAATATTTTATATATATAATTGAATAAATATCGGCAGTAAATGCTGAATATATGTAGTTGTTTAACTGTGCATACATGTTAATACATATTGTTAAAAAGTGTTGCAGTAATTAGTGTATACAGTTAAATACATATTGATGAATACATATTACATATAAAAAATTGCTAGATATAATATTGAAAAACAATGAAGTTTGAGATAAAATGTTATCATTGATTATAGTGCATACACCAAAATACAGTGAATTCAAAGAAATCATAGAATACACTAAGATACATTGAATACAATATGTCAATGTATTTCTGTTAATATTGAATACATCTGAATACATTGTGTTCAGATACATGAATAACATGAATGCACACTTTATATGAGAATAACAAAAGATTGAAACACAATGTATTGACAAACCATGTATCAAAATATGAAATAAACTGAATGTACAAGTTTTATATCTTACATCGTCATTTCATAGTTGACTGTCAAATGATGGAAGGGAAAACCAATTTTTTGAAGTGACTTCATGAACTCCAAAATCCAATGGTATAGACAGTGTTCACTTGTGTTTCTTGTAATGGTCTTCTTGATCCTTTCTACAATAATTGGAAAAAAATATTATATTCATATAATAATTGAAAAAGCCCATACATTGTAGATCGATGAAAGTAACTCACTTTTGATCGTGTTTAGCCAGAAGACCATCACAAACCAATTTCTCAAATTCTTGAATGACTAACGTATGATATGGCTCCAATATTAAATCATCTTCAAAGGTACTTGTAGTTCATCATCGTCATTAATAGCTATATTTAATTATCGTTATCATGAGCAAATATATCAAAATTTATAAAACATAGTTTTTGTATATGTATTTACTAACCGATCGAGTCAAAGTTTGACTCGTAAGGCGAAGAATACCATCGACTTGGACGTCGAGTCCTATGAGAGAGTGAAGGGGTTGAATCAACAACTTTTGCTGCTTGATGTATCACCATTCTAGTGTTTGGAATTTGACTTGGAAGGTACTCATCCGCCAACTCAAATTGTGATACATGTATTTTTCTGGATACATCCTCGTCAGTTTCAGGTGGTATGACAAACGGCACCTTCGGTGGAGTAGGCCCTTCCTTTCTTACTTCACCACATACATGATTAACCTCAGTAGATGCATCTAATGTGTCACCGCATACAGGATTTACCTCATTAGCTTGTGGGGGTTCATCAACAAGAATGTCTGTCACGACCCAAATCCCAATTTAGGTCGTGATGGCGCCCAACTTCGATGTCAGGCAAGCCAACTTTAATTTACTAGTGATCCCTTTTTAATTTATAAAACAATTCACCATACTTAAGAGATTTTTCTTTCAAAGCATAAATTTGAAGTAAATTAATGACTTAAACGACCAAAGTGAGCAATAAATATAGTAATCACCATCATCATTACAACCCAAAAGAATAGAATATCCACCAGCTCACCGAGAAGTCCACGCCCACTATACGTCAGGAACGAGCGCCAGATGAATACCTAGATGCACCTCCCTCAGAGCCTGTACAATTAAGTACATAAACATAGCATGAGTACATAAACAAATATGTACCCAGTGAATATCCCGCCTAATCTCGAAAAAGTAGTGATGAGAGGTAGACGTGATACTTACTAGGGTCAACATTTTTAAATAACATAATTTAATAGGAACTAGGAAGGCATAACAGTCGTAGTAATCACAAAGACATAAAATATCAAGTATAGTTGTAATTACCTTTGCATGTCAAATTTTACTAGCATATAATGTACTAAATTCCCTTTTTCACATGAAACAGTTTATACAATTACAACAAATTCCCAGTAAATCATATAACACATAATGGGCCGAAAGTGTACGGCCGAAGAGTCGCAAAAATAAATGTGCACTGCCGAGGGTCGAACGGCTCGAACCATAGATGCATCTATTACCCCACTCGTGAATTGAACATGCGACGCGACTGACATAATAGTAGGCCTATTCCGCTCACGAATCATACATGTGACGCGGGTGCCGCATACATACATAATCAATATTAAGGAGTTAACAGAGATTATACTTTAAAGCAAGAACTTAGGAAATATAATATGGAACACAACTTCCTAATATTCTCATGCCAATTTAAGGATAATAACCAACTCAAAATGAATTTAGGAATACATGTAAGGCACATATAAGCATGCTCGTGAGTCCTAGAACTACCCAACATAACATAGTAGTAGCTACGAACGGACTCTCGTCACTTCGTGCGTGCATAGCCCCCGCAAATAAGGACATGCAATTATTTATAATCACCTATGAGGACAATTCCCTCTTACAAGGTTAGAAAGGAGACTCACCTTGTGTCGAACCTACTCTCTGGGTCAAGAATGCGCCCGAAACTCCAAACTCGTCACCCAAGGACTCGAAACTAGCCAAATGTTACATAAATACATCAATTCATGCTCAAAAGTATGGAATTTCCCTATTTAGTTAACCAATTTAGCCTACTTTGCAATATCTCAAAATACACCCCCGGGCCCACGTGCTCGGATTCCGGAATTTTTTGAAGGAAACACTTACCCGTAACCTAAGGATCATTAATATATATTTTTTGTATGATTCCATGGCAAATTTCTTGGTAATTTTCCCAATTTTCATAAAACCTAGGTTTTTACTCTAACCCATGATTTTCCACTAATTAGGAGGTTAATCTACCTAGGATTTCATGTATTAAACTAATATTAGAGTAGAAATTACTTACCTTTCAGTATCTAGGTGGATTGGTCCTTTCCTAAGCTCCCTAAGTCGAGAATGGTGGAAGAAAAATGGACAAAATGAACCTTTCCCGTGTTTAAAAGAACACACTGCCTCCAGTAGTTCCACACCTGCGGTCTTGTACGTGCGAGCAATAGCTCGCACCTGCATAAAATGGGACAAGGGCCTAGGCTCGCACCTGCGGTCAAGAGTCCGCACCTTCAGGGAAGGCCCGCACCTGCGAGAACTGGGCAGCCCACCTGGGGTTGCACCTGCGAGGCTGGGATCGCTGGAGCGGTCTCGCACCTGCAATTGGGCAACCTCACCTGCGGTCACACCAGATCAGGTGCACCAGCTGGTTTTTGGCCTCGTTTGGTGCCCGAGAGGCACCTAGGCCCACTCGATCCCCCGTCCAAATATACCAACAAGTCCCAAATCATAGTACGGACTCGCTCGAGCTTTTGGAACACCCGCAACAACGCCAAAACTCAGAATCACACCTCAAAACCCCTTGAACCAAACTTAGGAACTTTAAGTTTCTTGAGTTCGCTAACAATGCGTTGAACCGACCTATACTACTCGGAATGACACCAAATTTTGCAGGCAAGTCATAAATGACATAACAGAACTAATCCCCATCTTGAAATTCCGTTCGAACCTCGATAACACCAAAACACGTTCCAAACCAAATTTCAAACTTAAGGAAACTCTAATTTCGATATTGGGCGCTGAAACGCCCCCGTTTCATCCAAAACCCATTCCAAACATATACCCAAGTCCGAAATCAACATACGAAGCTACCAGAATCGTCAAAACTCGATTTCGAGGTCGTTTACTCAAAATGTTGATCGAAGTAAAACTTGGCCTTAAAGGCCAACCTTAAGGAAACAAATGTCCTATACCACTCTAAACGCTTCCGAATACCGAACCACCCATCCCCGCAAGTCATTAATCATAATAAGTCGCTACGAGAAGTCTCGTTTAGGGGAACGGGGTCCTGATACGCAAAATCACCGGTCGGGTCATTACATTCTCCACCTCTTAAACAAATGTTCGTCCCTGAACGGGTCTAGAATCATACCTGAAGTGTTGAATAAATGTGGATATCTGCTCTGCATGTCCTCCTCAGACTCCCAGGTCACCTCCTCGACCAGTTGGCCCCTCCATTGGACCTTTACGACAGAAACTCTCTTGGATCTCAACTGACGATCCTGCCTCTCAATAATAGCAAGTGGATCCTCGTCGTAGCCCAACTTCCCATCCAACTGAATAGTGCTGAAATCAACCACGTGAGAGAAGTCGGCGTGGTACCTCCGGAGCATGGATACATGAAAGACCGGATGAACTCCTGATAAACTAGGAGGTAAAGCAAGCTCATAAGCAACCCCTCCAACTCGCCTCAATACTTCGACGGACCTATAAACCTCGGGCTCAGCTTGCCCTTCTTCCCGAACCTCATAATACCCTTCATCGGCGAGACTTTCAACAGAACCTTATGTCCTTCCATAAATGATACATCACGCGCCTTCTGATCCGCGTAACTCTTCTGTCTGGACTGTGCTGTGCGGAGCTTCTCCTGAATTGACTTCACTTTCTCCAAAGCATCTCTCACCAGGTCGGTGCCATATAACTTAGCCTCACTAGGCTCAAACCACCTGATAGGAGAATGACATCGCCGACCATACAAAGCCTCAAATAGTGCCATCTCAATGCTGGACTGATAACCATAATTGTAAGCAAACTCGGCCAAAGGCAAGAACTGGTCCCACTGACCTCCGAAGTCAATCACACATGCCCTGAGCATGTCCTCCAATATCTGAATTCTATGCTCCCACTGACCATCAGTCTGAGGGTGAAATATTGTGCTGAGATCTATCTGGGTACCCATCTCATTATGCAACGCTCTCCAGAAGTGCGAGGTGAACTGAGGACCTCGATCTGATATAATGGACACCGGCACACCGTGCAACAGGACTATCTCCCGAATGTAGATCTAGGCCAACCTCTCAAAAGTATATGTAGTAGCCACTGGAATGAAATGCGCCGATTTGGTCAACGTATCCACAATGACCTAAACCGAGTCAACCTTCCGCAAAGTCTGAGGTAACCCAACCACGAAGTCCGTAGTGATGTGCTCCCACTTTCACTCGGGAATGGTCATCTGCTGAAGTAGGCCTCCTGGCCTCTGGTGCTCTTACTTAACCTGCTAGCAATTAAGACACCTAGCCACATACTCCACAATGTCCTTCTTCATCCGCCTCCACCATAAATGCTGCTTCAAATCACGATACATCTTCGTAGCACCAGGATGAATGGAGTACTGTGAACTGTGTGCCTCCTCTAGAATCCTCTCTTAGGCCATCGACATTAGGAACACATAAACGACCCTGAAGTCTCAAAACACCATCCTCGCCAATAGTAACCTCCTTGGCACCACCCTACACCACTGACTCCCGTAGCTCTGCCAAGTACAGATCATCAAACTGTCGAGCCTTAATCTCTCCCAATAACGAAGACTGAGCTACCACATGTGCTATAACTCGGCGAGGCTCTGAAAGGTCTAATCTCACCAGGAGATTAGCCAAGGACTGAATGTCCAAGGCTAGAGGTCTCTCCTCTGCTGCAATATAAGCCAAGCTACCCATTCTCTCCGCCTTCCTGCTCAAAGAGTCCGCTACCATATTTGCCTTGCCTGGATGATAAAGAATGGTGATATCATAATCCTTCAACAACTCAAGCCATCTGCGCTATCTCAAATTAAGATCCCTCTACTTGAACAAGTGCTGCAAGCTGCGGTGGTCTGTATAAACCTCACAGGACACCCCATAAAAGTAATGCCTCCAAATCTTAAGGGCATGAACAATCGCCGCCAACTCCAAATCGTGCACAGGTTAATTCTTCTCGTGAATCTTCAGCTAGTGCGAAGCATAAGCAATAACTCTCCCCTCCTGCATCAACACACACCCCAAGCCAACATGTGAAACGTCGCAATACATTGTATACATCCCAGATCCGGAGGGCCATACTAGAATTGGTGTTGAGGTCAAGGCTGTCTTGAGCTTCTGGAAGCTCGCCTCACACTCGTCGGACCGTCGGAATGGGGCATTCTTCTGATTCAATCTAGTCAGTGGGGCTGCAACGGATGAAAAGCCCTCCACAAATCACCGGTAGTAGCCTGCTTGACCCAAGAAACTCCTGATCTCTATAGCTGAAGTAGGACATGGCCAACTCTGAACTGCCTCAATCTTCTTAGGATCAACTTTGATACCCTCTCCGGATACCACATGTCCCAAGAACGCCACGGAATCCAACCAAAACTCACACTTGGAGAACTTAGCATATAGCTTCTATTCTCACAAAGTCTGGAGCACCACTCTCAAATGCTACTCGTGCTCTCCCAGGCTACGTGAGTAAATCAGAATGTCATCAATGAAGACAATGACAAAAGAATCAATGTACGGCCTGAACACCATGTTCATCAAGTCCATAAATGCTGCTGGGGCATTAGTCAAGCCAAAGGACATCACCAGGAACTCATAATGGCCATATATCGTACGAAAAGCAGTCTTCGGAACATCTGAGGCCTGAATCCTCAACTGATGACATCCCGATCTCAAATCAATCTTAGAAAACATCCGGGCACCCTGCAACTGGTCAAACAAATCATCGATGCGCGGCAAAGGATACTTTTTCTTAATGATGACCTTGTTCAACTGGAGGTAGTCAATACACATCCGATAGTCCCATCCTTCTTCTTCACAAATAAAACTAGGGCACCCCTCGGCGATACACTCGGCCTGATAAAACCCTTAGCTAACAACTCCTCAAGCTACTCCTTCAACTCCTTCAACTCTTTCAAAGCCATACGATACGGAGGAATAGGTATAGGCTGGGTGCCTGGAGCTAAATCAATGCAGAAATCAATATCACGATCCGGAGGCATGCCTGGAAGGTCTGAAGGAAATACATCAGCAAACTATCGAACCACTGGCACTGAATCAATCGTCGGAGACTCGGTGGTGGTGTCCCACACATAAGCAACATAGGCCAAACAACCCTTCTCGACCATATGTCGAGCCTTCAGGAATGAAACAACCCGGATGGCTGCACTAACTGAGGAACCTCTCCACTCTAGCCTAGGCGACTCGGGCATGGCTAAGGTAACTGTCTTGGCATGGAAATCTAGCACGGCATGATAAGGAGATAACTAATCCATGCCTAAAATAACCTCAAAATCAACCATGTCGAGCAATAGAAGGTCCGCTCTAGTCTCGAACCAACAAAATGAAATCACGCAGGACCGATAAATCCGTTCTACAACCACAGAATCGCCCACAGGAGTGGACACATAAATAGAAGTACCCAAGGACTCGCGAGGAACATCCAGGAAACAAGCAAATAAGGCTGACACATATGAATAGTGGATCCTGGATCAAATAACACTGATGCATCTCTACCACCTACTGAAATAGTACCTTTGATCACGGCATTTGAGGCCACTACATCTTATCAGGCCGGAATAGCATAGAATCTAGCTGGAGCACTGGATGACTGACCTCCGCTGGAATGAATAGGGGCCGGCAGAGCTCCCCCTGCCTGGCCTCACCTCTGGGACGACCTCTATCAGTCTGCCTCCATCTCTGGGTGGACGAATCACCGGTACTGAAAATGTAGGCTGATAGCTCTGCTGAACGGCTTTGCCCCGAAGCCTGGGACAAGTCCTCCTCATATGACCTGGATCCCCACACTCATAGCATCTAGCTGGTGGCATGGCCTGCTGCCCTGAAGAAGGACCCTGGATAGCTAGGGGACGGTGAGAACCCTCCGGCATGGCA